>CM056824.1:27841711-27946711 GCA_029853015.1 Chelidonichthys spinosus
TGCTCCGTCAACACTTAAAATAACATCTAGACATAAATACAGCAGAGACCTCGTTGTTTGTACCGTTGACAGTCTCTGGTTTCATCATAGTCTGGTCTCTGGACTCATGTGGACTACTATCCAAACCTCTGGGAGACCACAGACCGCTACGATATGTTTAAGTCTCCATTTCTGATTCAGTGACGACAGGAGGAGAATCTCAATGAAACCATTGAGGAGAATCCATTCTGGGGGATGAAGCAATAAGACATGGAAGAAATGTCCAACAGAAACTTTGATGAATGTCGACTGTCGTTATTAATGAATGTAAATAAAGGAAGAATGATTTCAAACTGGCCTTTGTTTGTTGGCTTTTGTTTGTAAACCAGATTCATGTGAGACTTCATGCTGTTGTACTTCGTGTCGCAGAGCGCCGTCTCGGTCCGGCTGGTGTTGGAACTGGACGGCACTAATCTGGAGGGAAGGTCCATCCGGGTGAAGAAGAATTATAATAATAACAATAATAACAAACTTAATTTGTATAGCACCTTTAAAAATAAGAGTTTACAAAGAGTAAACACATAGGGCCTCATTTATCAATCTTGCGTGAAAACGGGCGCAGATCTGAGCGCAGATTTGGTCTTACGACAGGACACACGTGCGATTTATGAAACGTTCGTATCTGACCAATCTCAGCGTACGAATGAGCGGGCCTTGATAAATGCGGCGGCTGAATTCGATCGTCATTAACATGTTACGCCCATAAATATTCCTGTTTCGGAGGCCTCGCCCACTGAGGTCAAACATGGAGAGACGAAACATGGGTAAGAAAAGAAACTTTTCTGACACGGAGATCGGCATCCTGACATCGGAGGTGGAACACAACAAGACAGTGCTTTTTGGCGGACTGAAGGGTGGCATAAAAGGGGCTCACAAAAACGATAACGGAGGCAGTCAACAGCGTTGCCGCAGAGGAACGGACTCCAGCTGAGGTTTGAATATAATTCTCAATAACTTAACCCATGCCTAACGACTTAAATGAATCTTTTCATCCGCAGCCTAAAAGCTTATGTCTGCTAACTGATCAAAACAATTCTTTACATTTAGGTCAAGAAAAAATGGTCGGATATGAAGCTGGCCACCAAGAAACGCTTTGCTGCGTTTAAACATTGCAGCATCAGGCAGACTGGAGGAGGCCAAACAGACTCCAGCCTGATCTTGACGGGGACGGAGGAAAAAATTGCCTCCTTAATTGGGTCGGAGTCGATCTGTGGCATAAGTGGTGGAGGTGACACAGAGATCCCTGCGGTCCCTGAAAACGCGCTCACGTCTGACACGCGCGTATTGTTCCTCCAAAATAAGCAAGTCTGCCATCATCAAGACTTGATAACTGTCAAAGCATCTGTTTAAATAGGGGAATGAATAAACATCTGACCAACCACAGTGGAACGATGATTATCTCAACAGGTGCTTTCATTTTTGTTCCAGTTCTGTCACACCCATCGGACAAAAACAAAAACAATTACACATTTTTGCCTTTAGTTAATTTGCAAACACACATTTCTGCTTGTATTTATGATTCTTTCACATTTTAATGTGTAATAATTAGTTGTCATCTTAGGCTATTTATCCCATTGTTTAATTTTTTGAAAGTGGTATCAGTAAAAACATGGGCTTTAAAAGAAATGTTTTCGTTTTAATAATCCGTTTTGATCTGTTCTAAATATGTGACTGCTTATGCTTAATGACAGCTGAGGTTTGTTCATTATTTTACGCCAGATTTTGCTGTGCTGCACCGCAAATCCACAGACTCGAATTTGCGTACACGAGCTCAGACCTGACGTGAGATCTGATCGCAGCTTCCGCTTACGTCCAAATTGATAAATGCCGAAGTTTGCGTGGAAATGGTCGTACGCACGGTTTTCGGTCGTACGTTCGTTTGATAAATGAGGCCCAGTGTGACCTGTCAATCAGCAGGTAAGCCCCGCCCCCTAAAGCATCCCCTGCTTCCTGGTCTGCTGGACTCTAAATGGACCATAATGTACTAAATGAACATCATGCTGGATTGAAGAAGACTTGAAACTAGAGATTGAGACCATAAACTCATGTTTACAATGTTTACTGAGATAATACATCAAGAGAGAAGTAGGACCATTTTCTCATAGACTTCTATACAACCAGAGAGGAGTCGCCCCCTGGTGGCCAGCAGAGAGAAGTAGGACCATTTTCTCATAGACTTCTATACAACCAGAGAGGAGTCGCCCCCTGGTGGCCAGCAGAGAGAAGTAGGACCATTTTCTCATAGACTTCTATACAACCAGAGAGGAGTCGCCCCCTGGTGGCCAGCAGAGAGAATGCAGGTTTAAGGCATATTCCATTCCAACAGTTATTTAAGATGAGAAATGAGAAAGAAGAAGTGATGTTTTGGTGTTTACCCGCGGTGGATGAATCTCTCTGGAGGAGAAGATCTTTGGGACGTCTCTTTTGTTTGTCCCCTTTCCTCAGAGATTATAGCAACAACAGAAAAAATAAAATAAATTAAGACGTCTAGATTAAGATGAGACGTCTAAGAAACTGTTCAACCCCAAATAACCTGAATGTAAACTCATCTTTTAAACTTCAGCCGGCTCTTTCAACATAAAAGCATCTCCACAACTTCAGTTTGTTCATGTTTTATTATTTTTTTCCTGAAGAGGGGTCGTCCTCTTTAAAATGAACAGAACATTCCATCACTTAAAAAAAACAACAAAAAAAAACTGTTTCCAAATCGAGACCAGAAACCGAGAGACGACTGATGACAGAAAGAGAAACAATAAATACTCTGAAGCGTCCGAGCAGAGAGAAGATTCCCGCTCGTGTAACTTTCCACGCCGTGAATCTGGTGCATGACGCTGCCAGGATGTGTGCTACACCAGCCTGGAGGAAGGAGCGGATTCATGTTAACACCCAGTCCACTTAATGAGCACACACACGGTGTAATGATGGGGGGATACGATCCGGAGACTCTTAATACCCCAAAGAACGGCTCATTTAAGTTCAAAAACAGACAAACACTAGTATCGGGGACAAACCAGGGATGGAAAACTAATTCCCTTTAGGACGCCTTGATGGGGGAAGTGTTGGACGTCGGCCGGAGTGATGGAGGCCGAGGCGTTGGCAGGTTGTCGTGGAAGGAGGGGTCGGCGTGAGGAAGAGGAGGGCGAGGAAGAGGACGGGGTTGCTTCCTCCCGGTCCTCTCATTCTATATCGTCCTCGCTCAGACTCTGTGCGCTCACGATACGCTGCAGGACAGAAGCAGAGAACAAACGTTCCACTCATCAACTTTTAAACCGTGGCTTGTTTGTTTGTTTTCTATGAGGAGCAACAGGAGGAGATCCATAGTAAAGGAGGAGGTGTTGGGCCTACCTGGCTGATGCTGGGCAGTTTGGTGAGCAGCATCTGGAAGACGGGCGGAGGCAGAGTCTGCTGCAGCACCTGCAGCAGCTGCTGAGGCTGACCACACACCGCGATGGCGTTGGTCAGGTGGTCCACGCCTTTCTCGTAGTCTCCTGTGGAGCGAAGGGCAAGGCGTGAGGACACGCCCACGGACTCCACAAACTACAGGGAGGATCGGACGGGAGAAACAAAGAGTGAATGTGAAGGAGGTGCTGGTGTGAGGAGGTGTTACCCTGAGCCAGCAGCTCCTCCCCCAGCTGGATCTCCTCCAGGAAGAACTTCTGCACCGCCTCGGCGTCCTTCAGGTCTGGGAGCTGCAGGACAAACAAGCGTCAGACGCAGGAAGGAACCGGTGTTTTGTTTGACCGGTTCCCACATGAAGGGGAATAAAAACAGGCCGCCTCGGCGTTGAGCGGACAGAAAAACAGACAGTATTTTAAACCCGTTCATGTGTGAGCTGAAAAACTAAGTAACCATAGCAACCACTCACCAAATAGGGAGACACTCTTAAAAAAAAAAAAAACGATAAAGAAAAATACAGCGTGGGAAATATTATTGCAACTAAAATGTATAACATGATCAAAACAAAACTCCCACATATTTAATGACGCGGCCCTAAAAAATGATCAAATCCTCCGACTTTCTAGGTCTTGAAAATACTTTTTAAATTCCTCCGATATTCCAGAAACTCCCCCGAACCCTGTTTAGAGGTCAGATGTCACAGGAAGTCGTCGTCCCGTGAAAGGTAATAAACTCTGATCTGTGAGTCAGTCAAACTGTCAGAATAAAACAGGAAGTGAAGCTGTTCTGCCTCTAAAATAAAAGCCTACATATAAAGTGGTTATTGCTTCCACTAGTGCAGTTTATTAATGCTTATACATGATGACATATGTATCAACGATAATCAGTGTTACTTCAAAAGCGTAATGCATTATTTATTACTTGTTACTGTCATTTCAAAGTAATTAGTTACATTACAATATTACTGTCTTTGAATTGTAAGGCATTACACTACTTTTACATTACGTTTGCATTACTTTTCTCCAAAATAAAAGGAAATATGGATTCTGTGTTCTCAATAGATGTTCTTGTGTTAAATAAAGCTCATTACACAGCAGGAGGTGATGTGGTTTGGCATAATGACTGAGCTAGGCTTAAGGCTGACAAAAGTACAATATAATGTATAATATAAGACATTATAGAAATACTGTAACTTTAGGTATTCATATTGAAATCAATAGAGCTAGAGCCTACTGTAGATTGTAAAAAAAAAAAAAAAGTCATGACAAGATACACAACCCTTTTTACATTTCTATCCATGGACGTCGGAACTATTTTCTGAGAGGGGGGGCGGGATTTTTGTTGGGAGGGTCGGGGGAGAGACCACAATGATTAACGAACTAGACTGGATAAACGGTCCGCGTACGTTGCGGCCATCCGACTTTCGTTTTGTAGTCGACAGTAAAACGGACGACGAGTCGTTTCCCGTTTTTCGCTTCAAAATAAAAGAACGAAAAACGGAAAATGACTCGCATCCCGTTATTCGTTTTAAAGACGGAAAAGTTAAAGTGAACTGATATTAGATATTTTGTTCATGAAGGGGATTCGGGGATGAAATAACAGCGCCGTTTTTCATTCCAGATTTGCCGTCCGTCTTTTTTAATGACCCGGAAGGCGCTGTGTTAATGACCTGAAAGCCTACCTGAGACATTTAGAGGGACATTTAGAGGGAGCTCTAAAACACTGTTCACTGTCAGCGGTTGACTTAATGACAGCTGACACGTCTCTGTCTCTCTGTATTCAGCGTGCAGAGAGGTGAAAACCAGGTTTACTCCAAACAGCTGTTTCCTGTGACCTCTTACGTCCTCGGCAGGCTTTGGGATGTTTACGGTGGAAACAACTGGAACAACTGGGAGGAGGAAACAACCTCACCAGCAGAGCTGCAGGAAGAGGCGGAGCGACGTCACACTCCAGAAACGAAAGTAAAGCTGGTCAGAGCGGCAGCAACGCAGCAGTCGAGACTAACCTCCGTTTGTTTCTCAGAAAACAAGATTCAAAGTGACGTCATCACGTCTTTCTTAAACACGGGTGAGTACAGCTGCTAATATTTACTGTTTCAACAACCAGCATGAACACAAACTAAAGCTCGACTCGGCACGAAGTTCCGGTCGAGTCAGCCGACACACACAAATCGGGAGCGGCCGTGAAGTGATAACACTTCCGGTTTCAAAATAAAGGCTAGTGTGAAATATAAAAGCTTTTTTTTTTTAATATAAGATTTTATTGACAATAAGTATAAATCATATTGTGAATGTCTCTTATAAATTAACGTAATGCTCATTTGTAATAATGTTTCATCATTTTCAGTTTCGGGGCAGACAGAGATGTCCTGCACACAAATCTATCAGTCCTTTTCTGGAATTATTGAAATAATTATTTTGATATCATCCCAAACAAATCTCATAAATCTACATATTATTCTGTATACATGTGGGTCATTCCGTGTCATTTCATCAAATGCCTCCCACCTGACCATCTCAGAATGTCCTGAAAAAATTCAAGTACAAAGACACACTTGTTAATAGGACAAATCCAAAATATTAGGTCTCTACTGTCAATAGTTTTCTCATGAAACATCATTGAATGAAGGGTAGTTTAGACGGTTTTTGGCATCATGCTCTGAAAAGCCATATTTAAACGGCAATATCTAGAAAACTATCTCACCTGTGGCCTTCAAAATTTCTACAGTGTATATCTGTTACTAAACGCCTCCAGACATGGAATATCAGGGGTGTAGCTCAATGATAACCTAGTATGGTAGGTACTTAAAATGTGGCTTGTTGAAATAACGTAGTACATTTGAAGAGTGGCTGAGCTCCCATTTTTACAGATAAAAGACTTATATCAGTTCTGCCTCTATCTCTGGTGTTAGCTTAAACATTCTACAAAATATGGTCTCTCTCAGATTCACAGATATTAAGGCTCAAAAATGGAAGTAAACACATCTTTGCCCAACTTCAGAGTCATATTCCAAAAAACTGACAACACGTATCAGGTCCAAACTAACGTTTTTTTAAAGATCATATTCTTGTTAAAATCATATTAAAAAATCGGGAGGGTGTTTTGCCTTAATTTGTCGCAGTGATTTTTTAAAATCCTGATATTGGTGGGGTTTTTGTGGCTGGTTTTGGTACTGCATGTCCTAACAGCCTACTAGTAAACATCACAGGAGGGCAATTCAATTGTGTTTTTTACCATTTACCAAAGACTTACATGTGACTAAATGCTACTGCTAAATTTAGCCTTACGAAAACATTCAAATGTAGCACAGTTGTAGAGGCAATAAGTTCTTAGATGTGAGTTAAACATGCTGAAAGCAGCTTTTAATGTCTTAAACCATGAACAAACATAGCATAATATTGAAGACTGTACATTTTGTCATACTTTAAGTATATAAATTACACAACCAAATCAAATAATAATCTTAATTTGAGCATAAAGATTTTACATTACAGTACAAAAGTCTCCAAAGTTTGATATTGAATAACAGTTTGTCTCTATGCTCACTGTGAGGGATCACACATTTTTCATCTTTTAGATCCAATTCCTTCGTCACATTCATTAATTTGTCAGTCACTTTACAAATTGTCTAATGTACATCTCTGCTCTGTTGTGCTCATCGTTTTTGATGGCATACATGCACCCAGTTTCTGTAGAGGGAACGTCAAATCTTGCAATTCTATGCTGCAGTGGGACATTGCACATGTCTTCTCTTCTTGGCCAGTAGAAACTCTTGGCAGGGCCATGTGGGTGCATGAACTGAACCAGTACATCTTCATCTTGCTCTGAAACATCTCTGATACTTCCTATCCACCATTTCTGATCATAACTCACTGTCTCATAGTGAGCATAAAGACAAACTGTTATTCAATATCAAACTTTGGAGACTTTTCTACTGTAATGTAAAATCTTTATGCTCAAATTAAGATGATTATTTGATTTGGTTGTGTAATTTATATACTTAAAGTATGAAAAAATGTACAGTCTTCAATATTATGCTATTATGTTCATGGTTTAAGACATTAAAAGCTGCTTTCAGCATGTTTAACTCACATTTAAGAACTTATTGCCTCTACAACTGTGCTACATTTTAATGTTTTCGTAAGGCTAAATTTATCAGTGGTATTTAGTCACATATAAGTCTTTGGTAAATGGTAAAAAACACAATTGAATTGCCCTCCTGTGATGTTTACTTGTAGGATATTAAGACATGCAGTACCAAAAACGGCCACAAAAACCCCACCAATATCAGGATTGTACTGACTAAGCCCTAAACTTAGTAGTACTGGTTGTTGATTGCTTTATAGTTTCCGACGTGCGCCCAGTGCGCTCCAATTGCCGAAAAAACGAAGAGAGTTCAGTTTATTTTGCTGGTTTATTTTCCTTCCAATAACACACAGCCGCAATAATTCTAACTCAAAATACATGTAACAAAACAATAAACCGAATTCCTCACTAAAGTAAGATACATTAATACACGGGGACACGGGCACACAGGCACACGGGCACACGGGCACAGTCGAAAAACTGTTTGCTCCCCAAATCAACAACACCTGTGATCAGGTTCAATCAGGTTAAAATGGCCTCCCTCTGCTGACCCGAGGTCAACTGAACCACACCGCCCCCTAGTGGCACGGGGTAAAATTACACCAAAATAAAGCACATTTAATATGGCTCATACACACCAGCCCCTAATTGCGTCTGCCAGAGCAATTACACCAACAATTTTAAATGAGCCATGAATACCAAAAAAAATAAATAAAAATTAAAATATATATATGTGTATATAAAGCTCATTTTTAAATGGGAACCAATTATTCCTTAGCTTCATTAAGCAAGCATATTTTGGTTATGGGTCGTTCAATGATATTTGTTTTGGTTTTTAAACGAACCACACGTACTAGACCTCTTTTATCAGGGAAGGTTTCCAGAACTCTTCCTAGCATCCATGACCCACGTGGTGCTGTGGAGTCTGCAACCATGACTAGGTCTCCAGGAACAAAACTCCTCTTCTCCTGGTTCCATTTTTGACGCTCCTGTAAAAGCGGGAGGTACTCACGGATCCACCTCTTCCAAAAGAGATCCGAGATGTACTGGGTTTGTTTCCACCTTCTCCTTGCATAAACATCCCTTTTGTCGAACAGTCCCGGTGGGAGAACTGGTTTTCCTTTGAGTAGCAGCAGATGGTTTGGCGTCAATGCCTCAAGGTCGTTAGGGTCCTCAGATAGCCTTGTGATGGGGCGATCGTTGAGCATAGCTTCAGCCTCACAGAGCACAGTATGGAACCCTTCATCATCCAGGGTTTGCTGACGGAGCACCGAGCACAAAATCTTCCTGATCATCCGGATCATGCGCTCCCAAGCGCCACCGTGATGCGACCCAGCTGGAGGGTTAAAGCTCCACTTGATTCCTCTCTTGGACAAGGCTCTTTCAATGCGGTCATGATTCAAAGAGGCTAAGGCTTCTCGCAGCTCTCTTTCTGCACTGACAAAGTTGGTGCCATTGTCGGATCTTAAGTGCGAGACTTGTCCTCTTCGACAGATGAATCTACGCAATGCGTTGATGCACGAGTCTGTGTCGAGAGAATATGCCACTTCCAGGTGCACAGCCCTGCTCGTCATACAAGTGAAAACCACTCCATATCTTTTCACGATGCTACGGCCTCTTCTCACGTCAACTGGCCCAAAGTAATCTACGCCAACATTAGTAAATGGTGGTAGATCAGGAACCACTCTCTCTTCTGGCAGGTCTGCCATTTTTTGCTCACCGGTCTTTCCACCATGGAGCTTACAGATGAGGCATCTGGATATGATCCTCCTCACTGCAGTAGGTCCGCTCGTTATCCAGTATTTTCTCCTTGTAGCAGAAAGAACATGATTTCTGCCTCCATGTCCGAGCTGTAAATGGATATGACGGAGGATAAGGTCGGAGATGTGTTGGTCTTTTGACAAGATGAGGGGATGTTTAATGTCCTCAGGGATTGCTGCCTTATTCAGCCGTCCCCCAACTCGTAGAACTCCTCCATCTAAAACTGGATCCAATCTGAAGATGCTGCTACTTCTTGGCACTTGTGGCTTGCCAGAGGTTAGTGCAGCAAATTCGGTTGGGAATCTCTCTTGCTGGCAAAAAGCGATTATGGAGGCCTCAGCCTCCAAGAGATCTTCCAGCGTCACTTTCTGATTCCCGAGTGATGTTGAGAAAGCTTGCATCTCCTTTTGCACATCCAATCTTGCTGCTCTAGTAGCACTGGTGCTTGCAAGCTCCAACTCCTGCCTCTTCTTACTCAGTTTGAGCAAAGTTCCTTTCAGCTTTATAAGCCATACAACTGCAACCTTTAATCTTTGCCAATCAGAGAAATGGGTCATCAATTCTGATGTGGCATTGGTGTCAACAAGTACTGCATTGACCGTCAGATTTCTCTTTACTTCTGGGTCATCGACAGCGACACTTGTATCCACAGGAAATGTTGGCCACATTTCTTCAGGTTCCCGTAGGAATTCTGGGCCTTCCATCCATCTTTGCTTCACAAAATCTTCTGCTTTCAATCCACGTGAAGCATCATCAGCAGGGTTCAGGGATGTGGGAATGTATCTCCACTGTTCAACTTCAGAGTTGTCCCTGATGGTGGTTACCCTGTTTGCGACGAAAGTTTGAAATCGTCGGTCCTCGTTTCTTATATACTTAAGAACTGATGTGCTGTCAGTCCAAAAGCAGGCCCTCTTCAGTGGAAGCTGGAGCTCTGCTTGAAGCATCTTGTCCACTCTTACTGCAACAACGGCAGCGGTGAGTTCTAAACGGGGAATTGTGACCGGCTTCAGGGGAGCTACTCTGGCTTTGCCAAATAGGAAAGCAACATGAACCCGTTCATCCATGTTCTGCATCCTCAGGTAAGTAGCCGTCCCATATCCGTTCTCGCTTGCGTCGGCGAAGTGATGTAGTTGTGCGCTGACAGTCCTCCCAAATCCTTCAGGCTTAACACATCTGTGGATCTTGAAATATGCCACCTTCTCAAGATCCATCAGCCATTTTTTCCACTTCTGCTGGAAAGCTGGAGGTATTGGATCGTCCCAATCACACTTCATCCTGCATAACTCCTGCAACAGCAGCTTGGCGGGGAGTACAAAAGGTGCTAGGAATCCCAATGGATCGTAGACGGAACTGATGATGGATAGCATGCCTCGCTTGGTTGGCGGCTTCTCCTTGACTTTCAGCTTGAATTTGAAAGTGTCCGTCTCGATACACCACTGCAAACCCAAAGCTCTGTCCAACGGCAGCTTATCCCTGTCCAGATCAAGCTCATGCAGGTTCTTGGACTTGAGATCCTCTGGGAGGCTTTGAAGGACTTCTCGACTATTACTAATCCACTGAGTGAGGGTAAAACCTCCTTTTCTGCAAACGGTTGTAAGGTTCTTAACCATGGTGACTGCGTTTTCCTCAGAGGGCAGACTCTTCAGCAAATCATCCATGTAGAAGTTTCGGTTGATTGTTTCGATCACTTCTAAAGGAAAGTGGGCCTGGTTGTCTTCAGCAGTCTTTCTAAGAGCAAGGCAGGCAACACTGGGTGATGAAACTGCTCCGAATAAATGGACAGTCATTCGATGCTCTACAAGATCTTGTTCCAGGTTACCTTGAGGCCACCATAAGAATCTTAAGAAGTCTCGGTGTTCCTCTGCCACCTTAACTTGGTGGAACATAGCCTTTATGTCTGCCATTATCGCCACTTGTTCCTGTCTGAATCTCATAAGAACTCCAACTAACGAGCTGGTGAGGTTCGGTCCTTGCAAGAGCTGACTGTTGAGAGAGATCCCTTTGTACTCTGCTCCACAGTCAAACACCACTCGTAACTTTCCCTTTCGTGGATGGTACACACCATGGTGCGAGATATACCACACCTTCCCTGTTGGTGCTTCTAACTGATGCTGCGGCACTTCTTCGGCGTAGCCATTGCTAATGACATCAGCAAGAAAGTTTTTGTACTCCTCATGAAAGCTTACGTCTTTCTGAAGTCTTCTTCTCAGACCACGGACACGTTGCACGGCAACCCTGAGGTTGTTCGGCATCAAAACATCTTTCCCTTTGAAAGGCAATTGAAATGTGTAGTGTCCGTTCTGGAGCTGAGCAGAGCTTTCCATTATCTCCATAAACTTCTTTTCTTCTTTTGACATTTCTTCCTGTTCTGCAGAAGCTCGGTCCTTGAAGTCATAGTTATATTGGCTAATTAACAGTTCTTCAATATGGTCAATGGCAATTCTATTTGCATAAAATGAAGGGTGGTCACTTCCACAGTCGTCACTTCCCCGTAACGGGCCATTTATTACCCACCCCAGTAGGGTTCTGATCGCGTAGAGTCCATCTTCACCTTCACGACTGTTAATGACCTCCCAAGGCTCCATCAACTTGGAGGCGTTTGTGCCAATTAACAGATCCACGTCAGCGTTTATGTGTTGAATGTTTACGTTGTCTAAATAATGCCATTTTCTCAGCTCCCTTTCACTGATTATGTTGGCTGTAGAGGCAGGCATTTCTTTCTGGGTAAACACTTTGGGAAGTGGATAGAAGCTCTCACCAGACAATCCGGAAATCTCCAGACTGTCAACGATAGAACTTTCTATTGAGTTGTTATGGCCCAAGGTGCGGATATGAATTTTGGATTTGCGTCCTTCCATGTTCAACCTGTCAACAAGCTTCCTGGTGCAGAAAGTTCCTGTACTCCCTGGGTCCAGAAAAGCGTAGGTTTCAATAACCCTGTTTCCCTTTGCGCTCTTCACCTTAACAGGCAAAATGGGAAGAATTCCATTGCAGTGGCCAGCCCCTGTAAGACCACAAGCGGAGGATGTTGTGCAGCTCTCAGATGTTTTTGACCGCTCACTATTCTTCTCATCCTTTGAAGAAACCCTTTCTTTCTCTTCAATGTGCAAAACACTGGGGTGCGTTCGGTTGCACTTTTTGCAAGTGATGCGCCTGTCACAATTCCTGCTCAAGTGTCCTGTGCACAAACAACTGAAACACAGACCTTTCTCCTTTAGATAGTCGAGTTTCTCCCTGTGTGGTTTTCTTCCCAGTTTAAAACATTGATCTAAAACATGACCACCAGCAGCACAATACTGGCAGAAGACAGAAGTAGTTTTAGTGAAGGCGGTCACTTTGCTGAGAGCCTTTTCCTTCTGGTCACCATCTTGTCTGCTGCATCCATCCTCATTCTTGTGAGTGTCTGCTTTACATCCATCCTCAATGACCACCTGTGTTGCAAAGCTGGGTCTTCTCAGCTGTGGCTTCACCTGTAACTTGCTCACTTTTGTAGCTCCTTTGAGAACAGGTGAAGTGTCCTGTATGTCACCAAAGACTGGATCTGAAACGATTCTGACCTGGCGCTCAATGAACTTGACAAGATCTGAGAATCGTGCCCTTTGACAAGTTTTCTCCAGTATGTCACATGCCTTTGCTCTCCACTTGTCTCTTAGTTTATATGGAAGCTTCTGACTAAGAATCTTCATGTTCGCTGGCATGTTAAGTTCCTCCAAGTATTGAAGATCTTCCATAGCTTTGGAACACTCACGGAGGAAAAGCCCATAAGCTTTGAGCGCTTTGGTGTCTTCAGCTTTGATGCTTGGCCATCCTGTGACCTTTTCCATGTAGGCCGCTGTTATTTTAAACTCATTTCCAAAGTGCTCCTTTAGTAACCTTTTAGCAACAGCAAATCCTTTGTCTGCAGTCATGTGAAGGCAGCTGCGTACAATATCTCTAGGCTGCCCCCTAGTGAATTGTTCGAGATAGTACAAACAGTCTCCTTTACAGCCAGTCTTTGCTTCCACGCAGTGCTCAAATGCCCTCATAAATGTGTTAAACTGCAAAGGCTCTCCATCATAAGTTGGAATTTCTCTGCGCGGCAGCAGATGTGATGTTTGCATTTGAACAAGGAGAGCCGTTATGTCATTCTGTTGTTGCAGCAGATTATAAAGACCTGCTGTCTGATTTTGGTCTTGCAGGGGTTGCTGCACTTGTTGGCCTAGAGTGGGTTGAAAGCTTTGACTGAATGTTGGCAGTGATTGCAAGTGAGGCAGTTGAGAGCCATGACTGACAGTTGGTTGTGGTTGTAATGAAATATGCGTGGACAAAAATGCTGAAACGGCAACTTGTTTTTTCCCCAAATTTGGCATGCTAGTTGGCATTACCGATGGTGAAGCATTGCATTGTTGTGGTAAAGATTCATGCTGCTGTGCGGTTGGAGCCACATATATTGAGGCCTGTGGATTGAGAGAGGTGAGCTTAGATCTAGCCCCTTTTCTGAAGTAGGAAGCCATTCCATCAGATTGCCTTGAATGGATGCTGCTCCCCATCTGTAGCACTGCTAGCTTAGCAGAAGTGGCAGCTATCTCAGTGTCCAGCTCAAGCTTCTCCCTTTTTCCCCTCAAGAGAAGTTCCTGCTCCTCCAAAGCATGTTTAGCCTTTAAAGCAGCAGCTCGGGCCAAGAGTGCGGCCTGTTCCGCCTCTGCCCTGCGTCTGGCTGATGAAGTGGAGGATCTGCTACTTGACGATCTGTTTGAGCCATGGTGCCTTGACTGCACATTTGAAATGCTGTCTTGAGGTCCAATCTGATCCTCCTCCTCCTCCTCTTCCTCATCCTTTCCAACAGCAGCTCCATTGTTGTCATTAACCTCTTCATCATGGTCATCACCCACTTTAGTAGCTGGACAAGCGGCAGTGTCAGACAACCATTGATTTGTACCCACAAGAAACTCCTTTACATTCAACATTTTAGCTTGGTACCATATTTCATGTTTGCTTGCTTCCTCAGCAGGCAATAAACCCAATAAAGATTCATGCACCTGCTGTACTGTGTTACACAACTCATTAAAAACGGTTAACTCATTTTCAACCTTATTCACATGTTCTTTATCACCCATGAATTTAACAATAGATTGTTTTACTTTAGACAGTTTACCAAAGTTAGACTTTCTTTCCTTTTCTAAAATGCTTATTTTTTCCAACAAAGCTTTAAGTGTTAATTTACCCACACGTTTTTCAGTTACAGATTTTACCTCTGCACCCGCAAGTTCAGTCTCAAGGCCCAGTTGGCCTGTTCCCTCTTCAGCCATAATGACGACAAAGTCAGTTGGCTTTATTAGTCCGCAAAATAGTTTGTGTTGCGCAAACAACTCGTCTCGACGAGAAAGTTATTTTTAGTCGGTTGCGAGTCTGCTACCAATGCATTGGGTTTACGCGAATGTGTGCACACAAAGTTCCATGGCCATTCATAACATCAGCGCTTATCCACACATACCCCAATCGTGCGTTGGCCGGCTTTGATGAATGATGTCCCGGTGAGATGATGCTGTCGCTGGCCCGTAGCTCACTCCGGTAGGCTCCTGCTCCTTTAGCGATCGGCAACTCCAAACATTTGCCCACCTCACATCCGTGGTTTCCAAAGAAGACGTGAATCGTTGATGAAGTCAATGAAGTTGGCGTCCTCTTGGTGAACGTTCTCCAAATCGAAGCAGTTTTTCGACCTAAATGTACTGACTAAGCCCTAAACTTAGTAGTACTGGTTGTTGATTGCTTTATAGTTTCCGACGTGCGCCCAGTGCGCTCCAATTGCCGAAAAAACGAAGAGAGTTCAGTTTATTTTGCTGGTTTATTTTCCTTCCAATAACACACAGCCGCAATAATTCTAACTCAAAATACATGTAACAAAACAATAAACCGAATTCCTCACTAAAGTAAGATACATTAATACACGGGCACACAGGCACACGGGCACACGGGCACAGTCGAAAAACTGTTTGCTCCCCAAATCAACAACACCTGTGATCAGGTTCAATCAGGTTAAAATGGCCTCCCTCTGCTGACCCGAGGTCAACTGAACCACACCGCCCCCTAGTGGCACGGGGTAAAATTACACCAAAATAAAGCACATTTAATATGGCTCATACAAGGATTTTATAAAATCACTGCGACAAATTGAGGCAAAACACCCTCCCGATTTTTTAATATGATTTTAACAAGAATATGATCTTTCAAAAAAAGTAAGTTTGGACCTGATACGTGTTGTCAGTTTTTTTGGAATATGACTCTGAATTTGGGCAAAGATGTGTTTACTTCCATTTTTGAGCCTTAATATCTGCGAAACTAATAATCTAAGAGAGACCATATTTTGTAGAATGTTTAAGCTAACCCCAGAGATAGAGGCAGAAGTGATAGAAGTCTTTTGTCTGCAAAAATGGGAGCTCAGTTCAAATTTTGAAGGCCACAGGTGAGATAGTTTTCCAGATATTGCTGTTTAGAAATGGCTTTTCAGAGCATGATGCCAAAAACCGTCTAAACTACCCTTCATTCAATGATGTTTCATGAGAAAACTATTGACAGTAGAGACTTAATATTTTGGATTTTTCCTATTAACAAGTGTATCTTTGTACTCAAATTTTTTCAGGACATTGTGAGATGGTCAGGTGGGAAGATTTTCAGAAATTTGATGAAATGACACGGAATGACCCATGTAGGAGTTAAACTAAATACAAATCAATACTGCTTCCTCTACTTTTAAAGGTTTTTACACCAGAGGACCAGTGGGAGGCTTTTATTGTGAAACAACTAGAGGAATTGTTTGTCAGTAAGCAGAGCTTTGATAGCAGGGCTATTCTCCAATTAAACTTCTACACAAAATGATGTGTCATCGCTTTGTTTCTCAGCAAGTCAAGACACAGTATCACAGGACAGAAGAACAGTCATCACACGTGTTTCTTAATAATATATGATAAACAACTAAAGTGGTATTTTAAATGAAGCGTTTTTCTTTTCTTTCACACTAGGTGTGTAGATATGGCTGCTGCAAACTATCCACATTCTGAAGATCAGTTTCTGTGCTGCATCTGTCTGGATGTGTTCACTGATCCAGTCACCACATCATGTGGACACAACTTCTGCAAAACCTGCATCGATACACACTGGAATACTAAAGACCAGTACCGGTGTCCCATGTGTAAGAAGGTTTTTAACCCGAGACCTGAGCTGCACGTCAACACGTTCATCTCTGAGATGGTTGCTCAGTTCAGACAGTCAGCTCCACAGAAAGCCAGCAGCAGCAGATCAGAGCAGCAGGAGGCCAAACCAGGAGAAGTTCCCTGTGACGTCTGCACTGGATCCAGACTGAAGGCCCTGAAGTCCTGCCTGGTGTGTCTGGTCTCCTACTGTGAGACTCACCTGGAGCCTCATCTGACCACGTCAGGCCTGAAAAGACACCAGCTGATCGACCCTGTGGAGAACCTGGAAGGCAGGATGTGTAGGAAGCACGATAAACCTCTGGAGCTGTTCTGTAAGACCGACCAGACATGTGTCTGCATGCTCTGCAGCGTTTTAGACCACAAGAATCACAAGTTTGTTCCTCTGAAAGAAGAATATGAAGACAAGAAGGCAGAGCTGGGGAAGACAGAGGCTGAAGCTCAGCAGATGATCCAGAAGAGACAACTGAAGATTCAGGAGATCAAACGCTCAGTCGACCTCAGTGAGCTAGATGCAGACAGAGTGATAGCAGAAGGTGTTCAGGTCTTCACTGGTCTGATGGATTATGTTAAGAGAGTCCAGAATGAGTTCATCAAAACTATAGAAGAAAAGCAGAGAACGACACAGAAACAGGCTGAAGGCTTCATCAAAGAGCTGGAACAGGAAATCTCTGAGCTGAAGAAGAGAAGCACTGAGGTGGAGAAGGTCTCACTCTCTGAAGACCACGTCCTCCTCCTCCAAAGCTTCCCGTCCCTGAAAGCTGCTCCACCCACCAAGGACTGGACAGAGGTCAGAGTTCATCCACCATCATATGAGGGGACTGTGGTGAAAGCTGTGGCCCAGCTGGAGGAGAAGCTCAGTACAGAGATGAAGAAGCTGGTTGAGTCTGAGCTGAAGAGGGTCCAGGTCTATGCAGTAGATGTGACCCTTGATCCTGATACAGCACATCCTAAACTCAACCTGTCTGATGATGGAAAAGAAGTTAGTGATGATGGTGTTTGGAAGAATCTCCCCGACAACCCAAAGAGATTCTCTTATTGTGTTTGTGTCTTAGCAAAGCAGAGTTTCTCTTCAGGCAGATTCTACTTTGAGGTTCAAGTTGAAGGAAAGACTAAATGGGATCTTGGAGTGGCCAGAGAGTCCATCAACAGGAAGGGGAGAATCCAGCTGAGCCCTCAGGAAGGTTACTGGACTATACGTTTGAGAAATGGAAATGAGTACAACGCTCTTGTTGACCCTCCGGTCCGTCTCTCTCTGAAGTCTCAGCCTCAGAAGGTGGGGGTGTTTGTGGATTATGAGGAGGGTCTGGTCTCCTTCTATGACGTAGATGCTGCAGCTCTTATCTACTCCTTTACTGGCTGCTCCTTCACTGACAAACTCCTCCCACTCTTCAGTCCTTGTCTTAAAGATGGTGGTAAAAACTCTGCACCTCTGATCATCTGCCCTGTCAGAATAAACTAATCATTTATCTTATTTAATTTATAGAAATTAATCATTGAAAGCAAGAAATATACAGTCTCATTTGATAGTGTGGTATTAGTACTTTTACTTGAGTAAAAGATCTGAATACTTCCTCCACATCTGTGGGAGCGTATGTGACGCAATTCGTCCAACAATTTTGCTGTTATTTTATTGTAATAAACGGTTAAAAAAGATGCCGAAATAACTTCATGATGATGACAATTTGTAAAAACCCCAAAGTCATGTTTTTTTTAGGTCTGACTGCAAGACGACAAGCAAATAACTTAAAATGCTTGTTTTCTGAATGGAGTCTGGTTGATGGGAGCTAGGCTATGCTAACATTGTAGCTGCTCCATCAACAGTTAAAATAAGATCATCTATTCAAACCCTGCCTGTTCTCTGGACACGGGTATCCCTCAAGGCTGAGTACTAGGACCGCTTCTGTTCTCATTATACACATTATACACCAGATCACTAGGCTCTGTAATCACATCTCATGGATTCTCCTACCATTGTTACGCAGATGACGCCCAGCTGTTCCTCTCTTTTCCCCCAACCTCCGACACTCACATTGCAACTCGGATCTCGGACTGTCTGGCTGACATCTCTGTCTGGACAACTGCACATCACCTCAAGCTTAACCTGAACAAAACCGAACTCCTCTTCATCCCAGGGAAAGACTGCCCTCGCATGGACCTGTCGGTCACTGTCAAGGGAATCACAGTATTACCTTCCTCAACTGCGAGGAACCTGGGTGTAATCCTCGATGACCAACTATCCTGCACCCCCAACATCACTGCTGTGGCCCGATCCTGCAGACTTGCCCTCTACAATATCTGCAGGATTCGAACCTTCCTCACAAAGGATGCAACGCAACTCCTGGTCCAAGCACTGGTCATCTCCCGCCTTGACTACTGCAACCCTCTCCTGGCCGGACTCCCGGCCTCTGCAATTAAACCATTGCAGCGTATCCAGAATGCTGCAGCACGTCTTATCTTCAATCTACCCAAATTCTCCCATGTGACCCCCCTCCTCCGTGACCTCCACTGGCTCCCTGTTGCAGCACGCATCCAATTCAAGACGATGACACTGGCCTTCAGGGCCATCAATGGAACGGCACCTGTCTACCTTCAAACACTGGTCAAACCTCATGCCCCGAAGCGAGCACTTCGCTCCTCTACTTCAGCTGGCCGGCTGGTACCACCATCGCTGAAATCAAGCAAATGTCGCTCAGCAAAGTCCAGACTCTTCTCTGTTCTGGTCCTCAGTGGTGGAACGAACTCCCGACCAATGTCAGGACAGCAGAGTCATTGCCATCTTCCGAAAAAGGCTCAAGACTCACCTGTTCAGACTTCACCTCGACTCTACATAGCATGACCCCCCCCCCACCCCCCCCTGCTGAACAGCTACTACTTTACCCAGACGAGGATCTAACACTTGTTTCTATTTTTTAGCTCTTACTTTATTGGCAATGATATGTTGTGGTTTCCTTCTTTTGACAAATGTACTTATTGTAAGTCACTTTGGACAAAAGCGTCTGCTAAATGCCCTAAATATAAATGACTGTCGTTATTAATGAATGTAAATAAAGTAAGAAGAATGTTTTAAAACTGGCCTTTGTTTGTTGGCTTTTGTTTGTAAACCAGATTCATGTGAAACTTCATGCTAGTGTACTTGCTTGTCTTCGTGTCACAGAACGCCGTCTCGGTCCAGCTGGCGTTGGAACTGGACGGCACCAAACTGGAGGGCAGGTCCATCCGGGTGAAGAGGTCGGTGAATCAGAAGCATGAAACTAACAGCAAGGGCCCCACAGGGAGGACCGGCAAGGGCCCCGCGAAGGTCTGGGTGCCGGAGAGAGGAGGCTTCAAGTCTCAGAAGAACTTCTCTGGAAAGCAGCAGGAGTCGACCAAAAGCTCCGCCTCCTTCAAGGGAGAGATGGTGGATCCCAAGAAAAAGAGTAAAAAGAAAGGACTGAAGAAGAAACCGAGACCAAAGAAGACGGTTCATATCTGAAATCACGGCGGCATCTTGCAGAAATAAAAGTGTGAGGACTCTTTGTGAATCTGAGGTCATGTTTTTTTTGTAATAGAACCTGGATAAAATACTGAATAAAAAGCTGTAAAGTAGCCGGAGAATAAGATGAACCAAAGGTCTGTCCAGCACAGAGATACTACAAGAGGTAGTACAATACCAGCACAGAGATACTACAAGAGGTAGTACAATACCAGCACAGAGATACTACAAGAGGCAGTACAATACCAGCACAGAGATACTACAAGAGGTAGTACAATACCAGCACAGAGATACTACAAGAGGTAGTGCAATACCAGCACAGAGATACTACAAGAGGTAGTGCAATACCAGCACAGAGATACTACAAGAGGTAGTACAATACCAGCACAGAGATACTACAAGAGGTAGTGCAATACCAGCAAAGAGACACTACAAGAGGTAGTACAATACCAGGAAAGAGATACTACAAGAGGTAGTACAATACCAGCACAGAGATACTACAAGAGGTAGTACAATACCAGCAGAGAGATACTACAAGAGGTAGTACAATACCAGCAAAGAGACACTACAAGAGGTAGTACAATACCAGGAAAGAGATACTACAAGAGGTAGTACAATACCAGCACAGAGATACTACAAGAGGTAGTACAATACCAGCAGAGAGATACTACAAGAGGTAGTACAATACCAGCAAAGAGACACTACAAGAGGTAGTACAATACCAGGAAAGAGATACTACAAGAGGTAGTGCAATACCAGCAAAGAGACACTACAAGAGGTAGTACAATACCAGGAAAGAGATACTACAAGAGGTAGTACAATACCAGCACAGAGATACTACAAGAGGTAGTACAATACCAGCACAGAGATACTACAAGAGGTAGTACAATACCAGCAGAGAGATACTACAAGAGGTAGTACAATACCAGCAAAGAGACACTACAAGAGGTAGTACAATACCAGGAAAGAGATACTACAAGAGGTAGTACAATACCAGCACAGATATACTACAAGAGGTAGTACAATACCAGGAAAGAGATACTACAAGAGGTAGTACAATACCAGCACAGATATACTAGAAGAGGTACTACTTTAGTGACATCAACCGGGACAACTATGAGGAGGAGCAGAGCTGTGACGTCACACTCCAGAAACGAAAGTAAAGTTGGTCAGAGTGGCAGCAACGCAGCAGTCGAGACAAACCTCCGTTTCATTAGAAGAAAACAAGATTCAACACGACTTCATCACGTCTTTCTCAAACACGGGTGAGTACAGCTGCTAATATGTTTTTATATTCATTTCAATCAGTAATTTAGTTTAGTTTTTGTCAAATTTGTAACATGATCAAAAAAAAATACAATTCAATTATTTTTACTGTCCACACACATGTATCAACACAATTCCAATGACTAAATGTCTGCTTGAAAGTAATGTTAAATATGTAAATGCACATATCGTTTATTTTCATGAACGGCCGAGGTGTGTGGCACTTTAAACGTTGCTCTCGCAAAGAATTGTTGGGTGCGGTCGAATAGTCAATTTTGCTTCGGAAGGTTCCTAACTGAAGAAGTGGCCGCCATGATAACAGCCCTTTAATTCTCTGAATGCAAAGGAAAGGAGCTCCAATGCTTCCTTTCAGAGCTCCTTTGGGATGCAACGGACCTTCCTATACAAATGCAAAGGAGATCACGCCGACCCACAATTCTTTGCGAGAGCAACATTTAAAGTGCCACACAAATCGGCCGTTCATGAACACAAACGATATGTACATTTGCATATTTAACAATTACTTTCAAGCTGACATATATAATAACTGTTATTGTGTTGATAAATGTGTGGACAGTGTTAATAATTGAATGGTATTACACATTTGACAAAAACAAAACTAAAACTACAAATGAAATGTAAATACAGCAACCGGTCAAACAGGAGCTGCTGGAAGTGAAGCCGATCACTGAACAAGCTGCTGATAGAACCAACAACATGGTTTCACATTAAAGGTTTTTACACCAGAGGACCAGTGGGAGGCTTTTATTGTGAAGCAGCTAGAGGAAATGTTTGTCAGTAAGCAGAGCTTTGATAGCAGGGCTGTTCTCCAACTAAACTTCTCCACAAAATGATGCGTCATCGCTTTGTTTCTCAGCAAGTCAAGACACAGTATCACAGGACAGAAGAACAGTCATCACACGTGTTTCTTAATAATATATGATAAACCGTTTTTCTTTTCTTTCACACTAGGTGTGTAGATATGGCTGCTGCAAACTATCCACATTCTGAAGATCAGTTTCGGTGCTGCATCTGTCTGGATGTGTTCACTGATCCAGTCACCACATCATGTGGACACAACTTCTGCAAAACCTGCATCACTGAACACTGGAATACTAAAGACCAGTACCGGTGTCCCATGTGTAAGAAGGTTTTTTACTCGAGACCTGAGCTGCACGTCAACACGTTCATCTCTGAGATGGTTGCTCAGTTCAGACAGTCGGCTCCACAGAAAGCCAGCAGCAGCAGATCAGAGCAGCAGGAGGCCAAACCAGGAGAAGTTCCCTGTGACGTCTGCACTGGATCCAGACTGAAGGCCCTGAAGTCCTGCCTGGTGTGTCTGGTCTCCTACTGTGAGACTCACCTGGAGCCTCATCTGACCACGTCAGGCCTGAAAAGACACCAGCTGATCAACCCTGTGGAGAACCTGGAAGGCAGGATGTGTAGGAAGCACGATAAACCTCTGGAGCTGTTCTGTAAGACCGACCAGACATGTGTCTGCATGCTCTGCAGCGTTTTAGACCACAAGAATCACAAGTTTGTTCCTCTGAAAGAAGAATATGAAGACAAGAAGGCAGAGCTGGGGAAGACAGAGGCTGAAACTCAGCAGATGATCCAGAAGAGACGACTGAAGATTCAGGAGATCAAACGCTCAGTCGACCTCAGTGAGCAAGATGCAGACAGAGCGATAGCAGGAGGTGTTCAGGTCTTCACTGGTCTGATGGAGTCTGTTAAGAGAGTCCAGAATGAGTTCATCAAAACTATAGAAGAGAAGCAGAGAACGACACAGAAACAGGCTGAAGGCTTCATCAAAGAGCTGGAACAGGAAATCTCTGAGCTGAAGAAGAGAAGCACTGAGGTGGAGAAGGTCTCACTCTCTGAAGACCACGTCCTCCTCCTCCAAAGCTTCCCATCCCTGAAAGCTGCTCCACCCACCAAGGACTGGACAGAGGTCAGAGTTCATCCACCATCATATGAGAGGACTGTGGTGAAAGCTGTGGCCCAGCTGGAGGAGAAGCTCAGTACAGAGATGAAGAAGCTGGTTGAGTCTGAGCTGAAGAGGGTCCAGGTCTATGCAGTAGATGTGACTCTTGATCCTGATACAGCACATCATCATCTGAACCTGTCTGATGATGGGAAGCAAGTTATTCATTTAGATGTGAAGAAGAATCTCCCCGACAACCCAGAGAGATTTTCTGATTGTGTTTGTGTCTTAGCAAAGCAGAGTTTCTCTTCAGGCAGATTCTACTTTGAGGTTCAAGTTGAAGGAAAGACTAAATGGGATCTTGGAGTGGCCAGAGAGTCCATCAACAGGAAGGAGGGAATCCAGCTGAGCCCTCAGGAAGGTTACTGGACTATACGTTTGAGAAATGGAAATGAGTTCTACGCTCTTGCTGGCCCTCAGGTCCGTCTCTCTCTGAAGTCTCAGCCTCAGAAGGTGGGGGTGTTTGTGGATTATGAGGAGGGTCTGGTCTCCTTCTATGACGTAGATGCTGCAGCTCTTATCTACTCCTTTACTGGCTGCTCCTTCACTGACAAACTCCTCCCATTCTTCAGTCCTTGTCTTAATGATTCTGGTAAAAACCCTGCACCTCTGATCATCTGCCCTGTCAGAATAAACTAATCATTTATCTTATTTAATTTATAGAAATTAATCATTGAAAGGAACAAATATACAGTCTCATTTGATAGTGTGGTATTAGTACTTTTACTTGAGTAAAGGATCTGAATACTTCCTCCACGTCTGTGGGAGCGTATGTGACGCAATTCATCCAACAATTTTGCTGTTATTTTATTGTAATAAACATAAAAAAGATGCAGAAATAACGACATGATGATGACAATATGTAAAAACCCCAAAGTCATGTTTTTTTTAGGTCTGACTGCAAGACGACAAGCTTAAAATGCTTGTTTTCTGACTGGAGTCTGGTTGATGGGAGCTAGGCTATGCTAACATTGTAGCTGCTCCGTCAACACTTAAAATAACATCTAGACATAAATACGGCAGAGACCTCGTTGTTTGTACCGTTGACAGTCTCTGGTTTCATCATAGTCTGGTCTCTGGACTCATGTGGACTACTATCTACACCTCTGGGAGGCCACAGACCGCTACGATATGTTTAAGTCTCCATTTCTGATTCAGTGACGACAGGAGGAGAATCTCAATGAAACCATTGAGGAGAATCCACTCTGGGGGATGAAGCAATAAGACATGGAAGAAATGTCCAACAGAAACTTTGATGAATGTCGACTGTCGTTATTAATGAATGTAAATAAAGTAAGAATGATTTCAAACTGGCCTTTGTTTGTTGGCTTTTGTTTGTAAACCAGATTCATGTGAGACTTCATGCTGTTGTACTTCGTGTCGCAGAGCGCCGTCTCGGTCCGGCTGGTGTTGGAACTGGACGGCACTAATCTGGAGGGAAGGTCCATCCGGGTGAAGAAGAATTATAATAACAACAATAATAATAAACTTAAATTGTATAGCACCTTTAAAAATAAGAGTTTACAAAGAGTAAACGCATAGTGACCTGTCAATCAGCAGGCAAGCCCCGCCCCCTAAAGCATCCCCTGCTTCCTGGTCTGGTGGACTCTAAATGGACCATAATGTACTAAATGAACATCATGCTGGATTGAAGAAGACTTGAAACTAGAGATTGAGACCATAAACTCATGTTTACAATGTTTGCTGAGATAATACATCAAGAGAGAAGTAGGACCATTTTCTCATAGACTTCTATACAACCAGAGAGGAGTCGCCCCCTGGTGGCCAGCAGAGAGAAGTAGGACCATTTTCTCAGACTTCTATACAACCAGAGAGGAGTCGCCCCCTGGTGGCCAGCAGAGAGAAGTAGGACCATTTTCTCATAGACTTCTATACAACCAGAGAGGAGTCGCCCCCTGGTGGCCAGCAGAGAGAATTAGGACCATTTTCTCATAGACTTCTACACAACCAGAGAGGAGTCGCCTCCTGGTGGCCAGCAGAGAGAAGTAGGACCATTTTCTCATAGACTTCTATACAACCAGAGAGGAGTCGCCCCCTGGTGGCCAGCAGAGAGAAGTAGGACCTTTTTCTCATAGACTTCTATACAACCAGAGAGGAGTCGCCCCCTGGTGGCCAGCAGAGAGAAGTAGGACCATTTTCTCGTAGACTTCTATACAACCAGAGAGGAGTCGCCCCCTGGTGGCCAGCAGAGAGAAGTAGGACCATTTTCTCATAGACTTCTATACAACCAGAGAGGAGTCGCCCCCTGGTGGCCAGCAGAGAGAATGCAGGTTTAAGGCATATTCCAGTCCAACAGTTATTTAAGATGAGAAATGAGAAAGAAGAAGTGATGTTTTGGTGTTTACCCGCGGTGGATGAATCTCTCTGGAGGAGAAGATCTTTGGGACGTCTCTTTTGTTTGTCCCCTTTCCTCAGAGATTATAGCAACAGAAAAAATAAAATAAATGTAGACGTCTAGATTAAGATGAGACGTCTAAGAAACTGTTCAACCCTGAATAACCTGAATGTAAACTCATCTTTTAAACTTCAGCCGGCTCTTTCAACATAAAAGCATCTCCACAACTTCAGTTTGTTCATGTTTTATTATTTTTTTCCTGAAGAGGGGTCGTCCTCTTTAAAATGAACAGAACATTCCATCACTTAAAAAAAAAAAAAAAAAAAAACACTGTTTCCAAATCGAGACCAGAAACCGAGAGACGACTGATGACAGAAAGAGAAACAATAAATACTCTGAAGCGTCCGAGCAGAGAGAAGATTCCCGCTCGTGTAACTTTCCACGCCGTGAATCTGGTGCATGACGCTGCCAGGATGTGTGCTACACCAGCCTGGAGGAAGGAGCGGATTCATGTTAACACCCAGTCCACTTAATGAGCACACACACGGTGTAATGATGAGCCGTTCGATCATCATTACACCCCATACGATCCGGAGACTCTTAATACCCCAAAGAACGGCTCATTTAAGTTCAAAAACAGACAAACACTAGTATCGGGGACAAACCAGGGATGGAAAACTAATTCCCTTTAGGACGCCTTGATGGGGGAAGTGTTGGACGTCGGCCGGAGTGATGGAGGCCGAGGCGTTGGCAGGTTGTCGTGGAAGGAGGGGTCGGCGTGAGGAAGAGGAGGGCGAGGAAGAGGACGGGGTTGCTTCCTCCCGGTCCTCTCATTCTATATCGTCCTCGCTCAGACTCTGTGCGCTCACGATACGCTGCAGGACAGAAGCAGAGAACAAACGTTCCACTCATCAACTTTTAAACCGTGGCTTGTCTGTTTGTTTTCTATGAGGAGCAACAGGAGGAGATCCATAGTAAAGGAGGAGGTGTTGGGCCTACCTGGCTGATGCTGGGCAGTTTGGTGAGCAGCATCTGGAAGACGGGCGGAGGCAGAGTCTGCTGCAGCACCTGCAGCAGCTGCTGAGGCTGACCACACACCGCGATGGCGTTGGTCAGGTGGTCCACGCCTTTCTCGTAGTCTCCTGTGGAGCGAAGGGCAAGGCGTGAGGACACGCCCACGGACTCCACAGACTACAGGGAGGATCGGACGGGAGAAACAAAGAGTGAATGTGAAGGAGGTGCTGGTGTGAGGAGGTGTTACCCTGAGCCAGCAGCTCCTCCCCCAGCTGGATCTCCTCCAGGAAGAACTTCTGCACCGCCTCGGCGTCCTTCAGGTCTGGGAGCTGCAGGACAAACAAGCGTCAGACGCAGGAAGGAACCGGTGTCTTTGTTTGACCGGTTCCCACATGAAGGGGAATAAAAACAGGCCGCCTCGGCGTTGAGCGGACAGAAAAACAGACAGTATTTTAAACCCGTTCATGTGTGAGCTGAAAAACCAAGTAACCATAGCAACCACTCACCAAATACGGAGACACTCTTATACAGCGTGGGAAAAATTATGGCAACTAAAATGTATAAGATGCTACAAACAAAACTCCCTCATATTTAATGAAACGGCCCCAAAAAATGATGAAATCCTCCGACTTTCTAGGTCTTGAAAATACTTTTTAAAATTCCTCCGATATTCCAGAAACTCCCCGACCCCTGGGAAACCCTGTTTAGAGGTCAGACGTCACAGGAAGTCGTCGTCCCGTGAAAGGTAATAAACTCTGATCTGTGAGTCGTGAAGCTGTTCTGCCTCTTAAATAAAAGCCTACATATATAGTGGTTACTGCTTCCACTAGCGCAGTTCATTAATGCTTAAACATGATGACATATGTATCACCGATAATAAAATATATTAATAAGATACAGAGAGGGTTGTATGGTACCTGTTATTGATATGAAAGTTAATTTCATGTTTTGTAAGAGAAGGAGTCGCCCCCTGATGGCCGGCAGAGAGAATGCAAGTTGAAGACACATTAACCAGTGTTGTTGTTTCTCACCTTTGCCATGCCGGCCCTCTCTTTGGCTGCCTTCTGCTTTCTCCTCCCTGCAGAAGGAAACAGAAACACAAAACAAACAAAGTCAGACTCCCAAAGTCAGCGTTTGACGACATTAGAAACCAAAGAAACCGTTGCGGCTCAAAACTCCCCGTAAGACGACAGACTTTGGTGTTTGTTGAGTTTCTAACTACTGGTTTAAAAGTTGATCTCGGTGTCAGCGGTTGACTTAATGACAGCTGACACGTCTCTGTCTCTCTGTATTCAGCATCCCCTTTAAGAGTCACCTACTTTGACTGGAAAAGGTGTAATGATTTATCATCAAGAGGTGGAATCTACTCAAAAAATAAATAAATTATTTACTCTTACTAACAAAATGTTAGGATTCATAAGGTGAGTTTGTCGGTCCTCTGGTCAGTGTTACTCCTCAGCCAACTAACACCATTTAATCTCTGTTGGGCAGGAAGTGCGTCTTCGTTGTTGTGTAACAGCTTGATGAATAAGTCGCCGTTGCGGTCTGCTGAGTGGGTCATTTTATTCAGAAACACATACTGTTATATTACTTGAAATCCTCGTAACATCCCGATAGAAATGAATAAATAAAATGCTCTGACAAACATTTTTTTTTAAATGTCATCTGCAGCAGGACTGTAAAAAAACCCATCCAAGGTCTGAACGAAGGGGGCGGGACTTTTTCTGTTCAGCGATGCGTTCAAAGTCAAAGTTTCTGTGGTTTTTTCAAATGACCTACTCTACCTTTAAGCAATGCTAGTATTGTGACAGCAACAAACCCACCCTGGATAAATCGTTAAATCGTTTTTTAAACATTATGACATTATTTGCCAATAACAAAGTGACACCAAACTTCACTGAAACTTGACACGACCTTGCTGATGTCTACAAGGTGCAAACCGGATATACGTTTGGTATTACAAAAAGGAGCATCTCTATGGCAACACGCTGTACAGTTTTACGGTCGTTTTGAGAACAATTAACATTAATTCGGTGACAATTTGCTGATTTACACCAGCTCGTTTCGAGAACATGTGGGATTGAAGCCACACAAAACTTGTATAATCCCCAACCGGAAGTACATGTTTTATTTATTTAATAATCATCTGCGAACATAAATCGAATTATACAAATGATCGCATGTGGCGCCACACATTCAACAGTCCATATCTGGAGATTTTAAAGATTAAAAGAGGGGAAAATAGCTGATCTTAAGTCTACCGGAGCACAGTGGCAAAGCGATCATACATTTAAAAGGAGAATTCTCCTTTAACCGACACTGATCGGTTGGTCGACTATGCGCCGAATTAATCCGGAGACGTTGCGAATTTGTGAACGGTCATTATTGTGCACAGCAAGGTGTGCTAACTGCTTAGCTAACGAGGAGACGTTAGAGACGTCAGATGAGTGAACGGAGTTCGGCGTCCGAGCGTGAGACGACCGCGTCAAAACAGAAAACACGGGTCCTCGGCAGAAGCCGTCGACACGGGGGTTGATAAAATGTGAGCCGAGCCGAACCCGAGGACCGGATCCGAGCTCCTGGGCCCTGATGAAGGAGGAGGAAGAAGAGGTCAACACTCACGTTCCCGCAGCCTGTTCTTGAAGTTGGGGTCACTCCGTCGTTTCTTGTCGAAATAGATGCAGTAACCGACGAGCAGGGCGCCGCACACCCCGGCGGCTAGCGCACTGGTCCTACCGCCCATCATAGCTGCCGGTGCCCTGTCGGTTTGAGGAGGATTTCGGGTTAAATTATCGGGTATTTTCCTTCTCCGCTATTCGGTTAACGCGAAGAGACGACTGGCGGTGGCGGAGCGGCTCGGAGGAAGGACCCCGTAAGGACCCCACGGCTGTTTGACAGCTTGAAGCCGCCTTGTAGAGTGCCTGACTGGAAATAAAGAATAAACCCATTTTCACGTTTAAACAAGACGTGTCGGTGCTTTTGGAATTCAAAGAAATAAAAATAAAGAAGTTTAATATATTATATATATATAGTTTTACCTATTATAGTCTAGTCTATAGTTACAGTCTTCCTCTGCTGCAGCGTCAGTGGTTGTCTATGTAGATTGTTGTCTGTGAGAAAAATGTTTGCTTACAAATTGGGTGAACTGGCTCTTTTAAAGCACTAACATCTTATATCAGTCCAGTTCTTTGTTGCAGCAGCTGTTTCCCCTGGACAACGCTGAGGGGAAGCAGACTCCAACAAACTGAAACGAGCTTCGTGCCCTGTGGCATTATGGGTAGAGCAGGCCGAACACACCGGCGGTGACTCCTGTCTGTCAGCAGGGGTAGCTGTTGGTTCATCACAGCCTTCATGAAACACACAAACACACACACGCTCTGAAAGTACACTCAGTCTGTCAAACACACACACACACACACACACACACACACACACACACACACACAGAGTCTGCATCCTGTCTGGCTGTGATATCTTGATATTTGGAAGCCTGATGGTGTTTAGGATTTAAACAGACAGTCAGCAGCTTGTACGGCAGCATGAATGAACAACACACAACACTGGAATGTGTGTGTGTGTGTGTGTGTGTGTGTGTGTGTGTGTGTGTGTGTGTGTGTGTGTGTGTGTGTGTGTGTGAATGACCCATTGGGTCCAGATGGTTACCCTGGATTTGTGAAAGCTCTCAATGCCTCACCTCAACCATCTCACTAGAGTTTTGTGTGTGTGTGTGTGTGTGTGTGTGTGTGTGTGTGTGTGTTGTCAATGTGATGAGCTCCAAGAGCGACGTCTTGAGGGATCCGGCAAATAAGATGCTGCAGACGTATAAATCGACCAATGACAACGTGACTGTTTTTTGGGTTTTTTTTTTTACAAAAAGTTGTCGGAAGCTGACCAGAAGCATCGCAACGGAAATTCCTTCTGAATGTAATTGGACATGAATTTTTGATTTTGCATCTGCATATCTGAATGTATGGCCAGTGTGTGTGTGTGTGTGTGTGTGTGTGTGTGTGTGTTTGCCTTGGCAGTGTCTTGCTCTCCACAGATGGCAGCTCTCTGTGTGAAGCCTCCACCGAGGACCGTTAGCATGGCGGGTGCTGTGATCCCAAAGAAATGGGAGGGCATCAGTCGCCAACCGCCTTTTTTCCTTTGCGGGAGTATCTATCACTCATTGTTTTTCTCCGACGTTTTGAAGTGTAAGGTGCTCGACCCGCCACCAGGGGGATTGACAAGCTCAGAACGTGGATCCGAAGAAGATAGAAAGACGGTAGTTTCTCATATTTTATGTTGTATATGATGCGAAAGTTGACCTTCCATTGTTGCGTTGAGGAGCTAAAGCTAATCAGACTTTCCAACAGCTCTTTAATACATTCACGTTTTTTTTAGCCATTCCTGCAGTGGTCCGGTGGTTTTGTAGTCCAAATTCTTAGCTTTTGACTTCTTTTACTTATGCTAAAATAAACTTGTGTTTGTCACAAAAGAAGTTTTATAGTGTAGAACAAAATGTTTGAAATATTGTAAGCTAGTGTTAACCACAGACCTAACCAAAAAAAAAACCCATTCGGAAAAACCCACTCTGAGACAAAGGAACTGGCATTTTAGGTTTCAGGATTCCCGCAGCACTTTATCAAATTTATTATTTTCCTAAAATTCTTCTACAAGATGTATAAACGAACAACGAGAACCCACGACACAAAGCATATGTTTCACGAACTTAGCACGAACTTCCATTGTAAAAAATGGACAAAAATGCCCCTTTGCCTTGTGGGAAACGTAGTCATGTGACTGGGACAAGAGGACGGGGAGGTCTGGATGATGGAGAGGAGGGATTTCCTTCCCGAGGGGCGAGTGACAAGGGGAAAACATGAAAACATGGGTGGGCTGACGGCAGAGGGTGGGACCCTCACACACACACACACACACACACACACACACACACACACAGACTCTGGGGGATTAGTGAGGAGAGTTGGCTGAGCTCTGGTGGAGTTTCCCACAACATTTTCTCCTCGGCTTTAGTTTCCAGGACGGAGGGGTGATGGGGGGGGCTCAGTCGGAGAAGGAGCAGGGGTCCGAGGGGGGATCTTTATCAGGAAGTGATGGGAGCTGTTGTTGAGATTTCCCTCGCCGTGTTTGTGTGATCCTGCGTGGGTAAACAGAACCATGTGGAGCTGCAGGGTGAACGTGTTATCTCGTGTTGTTCTGCTCCGGTCGTAAAAAAAAAACAGATGAAGACTTTTCCTTCTCCCCCTCGACTCGGGAATGACCCTGACGCACCTGAACCACACAATGCTGATGTGGTACATTCAAATACACACATTGTTGACACAAAACCTTTTGATAAATTATGTATATTATAGACGTAATTAAAAATAAACATGAAAATGTACTGTAGAATATGTAAAGAAAGAATGTGTCTGCTATGAAAGCGTGGGGGTCCCGGGTCTTGTTGGTGAGACCGCCTGGAGGGGCGTAGGGGGGTTTTGGTCCTGATAGACCACCAGGGTATAGAGGACGCCTCACAGAGGTTCAAATGCAGAGTTCAGCACAAGAGCTCGCCGGTTCTCCCCACGTTAGCGTGGCTTTTCTCCGGGTTCTCCGGCTTCCTCACACAGACTGAAGACATGTTGGGTTCTAAAGGACCTGCAGGCGGAACGTGAGTGTAAAGGGATGTCGGTTTGTCTCCATGTGTCAGCGATGAGGACCTGTCCAGGGTGTACCCCACCTTTAAACCACACACTGCTGCTAAGCAATGCAGTTTGACCTCATAACCTCCCACCCAGATCCACCCAGAGGGAAGTGTGTGTTCTTGTGTAAATATCAGAGAGTGGACCAGCGAAGCATCAGGTCCACAGTTTGTCAGGTTTTAAATCATGAATTTATTTGAATTTCAAGCCAAGAAGGGACTGTTTTTTTTACATCTTAGATAGCATTAAGCGATATTCACATTTCAGATGCTTAAAGATAGAAGATCAAGTCAGCGTTGTGAATAATCCTCATTAGATCAAATCATTTTTTGCATCTTTTATCTGACATGAATGAGTTTGACTTAAAAGATTATCAATAAACAACACAAACTCTGGTCCAAACATGATTTAAAGCAGAGCCTGCGATCAAGAATTGAAGTTACAAAGGGAAAATCCATTCACACTCCTAAATTAATAATGAGGTGATCCAATATTGTAATTTAAAGGACATTCTTTTTGATCAAAACCGAAGTACAGTGTATTTCCTGATTCTGGAGTTCTTGATAAGTGTATCATAGCGGCGCACTTATCCGATTAACTAATGCTTTGCAGGTGAAATGTGTTCTGAATGAAAGTGGATGCGATTATTTTCAGAATATTTAAGAGCATTTTTTCAAATATAGGATAAAACATTTTAAATGAATGATTTTAAGTACTTAAAACTACTACAATGAACTTTCATTTTGGACACAACAATGGAGTCTGAAGTGCTAAGTTGGATTTACCCTGCGGCGTGACCTTTGACCTTTCAACCAGCAAAAATGCTTCAGCTAAATCCCATCCAGAGTCTCACCCGGTCTCTGACTCGGTTTCTCCTTCGTACCCACAATCCTCTGGGATAAAAACAGACCTTTCTCTCTTCCCGCATGACTGAGCTGACCTCTCTGGCTAATGAGAACCTGCGAGCGTAGCTTTTACTAACATCTCCACGACCTTTGACCTCTGTGTAGCACATGGCAGTGATTTACGGGGTGCTAGGAGAAGAAAAAGAGAGTTGATGAAACCACTAGTCTTCCCACCTGTATCATCAAATTCTCCAATTTCAGTTGTGTTGGGTGATCTGAAATCTGGGTCCCGATCCCCCTGGACATATCAGATGATTAAGAAACAAGCCAGGAAGGAAAACAAAGTTCATCAGAGTATTCAAGCACCGTGTTTAGCCATGTGGCTGATTAACCCCAGGGATGGAGACGATCTTAACAATTTGATCGATTGCCAATAAAGCTTGTGCAGAGATTCATGGTCCCCAGAAGGATCCTAACAAGTTCCTCCTCCGACTTCCAATATGGTTAAAGTTAAAGATTCAACTTGTCTGCCACTTGTCAGTTAATCCATCCATGTTATTCTGCTTATCCGGGGCGAGGTCGCAGGGGCAGCGAGGTATTCCCGAATAGTGGCCAACATATATAACTATCTAAATGGACCTGTCAATCAGCAGGTAAGCCCCGCCCCCTAAAGCATCCCCTGCTTTCTGGTCTGGTGGACTCTAAATGGACCATAATGGACTAAATGAACATCATGCTGGATTGAAGAAGACTTGAAACTAGAGATTGAGACCATAAACTCATGTTTACAATGTTTACTGAGATAATGCATCAAGAGAGAAGTAGGACCATTTTCTCAGAGACTTCTATACAACCAGAGAGGAGTCGCCCCCTGGTGGCCAGCAGAGAGAAGTAGGACCATTTTCTCATCGACTTCTATACAACCAGAGAGGAGTCGCCCCCTGGTGGCCAGCAGAGAGAAGTAGGACCATTTTCTCATAGACTTCTATACAACCAGAGAGGAGTCGCCCCCTGGTGGCCAGCAGAGAGAAGTAGGACCATTTTCTCATCGACTTCTATACAACCAGAGAGGAGTCGCCCCCTGGTGGCCAGCAGAGAGAAGTAGGACCATTTTCTCATAGACTTCTATACAACCAGAGAGGAGTCGCCCCCTGGTGGCCAGCAGAGAGAAGTAGGACCATTTTCTCATAGACTTCTATACAACCAGAGAGGAGTCGCCCCCTGGTGGCCAGCAGAGAGAAGTAGGACCATTTTCTCATAAACTTCTATACAACCAGAGAGGAGTCGCCCCCTGGTGGCCAGCAGAGAGAAGTAGGACCATTTTCTCATAGACTTCTATACAACCAGAGAGGAGTCGCCCCCTGGTGGCCAGCAGAGAGAGTGCAACCTAAAGACACTTCATATCTGAGGATAGAGAAGTAGATTTGTGACTCATGTGACTTTTGTTTACAAACACACTGGTTGCCCTCTTGTCACAGTCACAATGAAGCTACACAAACTAGCTACACAAATATACAGACGGCTTCTGTAGGAAAACACACACACACACACACAGTGTTTCAGTTAAGTGCCCTTCAAGTCAAGGCTGAGTAAGATTACAAAGATTACATGGGATTAATTTGGATTTACACTACGAAGTATTTTAGCCCCACTGACCCCTCAGACACACACACACACACACACACACACACCTTTACTGGAACCTGGATGCGCTACCATCTGCTTCTCTTCACCTTCTTTCTCACATGATCCCTCACTGTCTTCCCACTTTGACGTGAAATACGTGAAAAAGCTTAGAGCTTCCCTGAACTGGGATCTGTGGTGATGAGCAATTGGTTTTAAGCATGTGCCATCTGGTCCTGCTCTGACCTGAAGTGCCTTAAACTTGCATTCTCTCTGCTGGCCATCAGGGGGCGACTCCTCTGATTGCAAAAAAGAAGTCAAATTGCATGGAAGTCTATGAAGAAACTTAACTTTGTTAGCAGCTTCACACCAGAATCCAGATGGATGCAGATCCAGTAAGGGTGCCGCTCTGCCGCTTGTGTCCGTCGGATCAACCCGTCGCTCCTCCACAGTCCAAATATGGTCACTTCCTTTCACTGGTTGCACATATTCAGAGCTGGAAACTGGATCATGCGGGATGTAGAGCCTTGCTCATTGAGTGTAAATACAATTTGACCAAACATTCAAAAGTAGTGAAACTGTTTGAAACCACAAGCAGCACGAGCCGAAAGTAGAAAGGTCGAAAAGGAGAAAGCTTCCCCGTTTGTCTCCCCCTCTTCTTATTCGGAAAAGAGATCGGACTTCCCGAGGAGTCCGAGCTGTGTGGTTCACACGGGGTCACGGTCAGCGGCGAGCCCACAACGTTCATCTTCCTCCCGCATGTAATCTTTCCCAGCAGGCCGCTGGCCAAACACCACAGCGCTGCGAAACCCGCAGACTCATCATCATCATCATCATCATCATCATCACTGGGCACATTCTTTCATTTTCTAAGAGTTCCATCCTGAAAACCAGCAGAGATCAAGAGGACAGGAAGCGACAGGATTGTTCTGCGTCTCAGGTTTGGATGTCTGGACTTTGTCCGATGTTCACCGACGCCAACAGACAGCAACAAAATCTTCGGTATGCAGAGAACAATTCCAGCATGTTGCTGCCTTTAGAAGGGGAGTTCTGTCCTGGTGTTTATTGTCAAAGTTCTGTCCATCCTTCTATAACAATACAATAGTTCTCACCAAGTCACTGGTCTGACTGAGGGGGGTAAGACACCCACAGAGGCTATCCTTACCGCAATGACACTAGTTTAGGAGCAACGGAAGTCAAATCGGGAAGCCATTCAGCGATCTCCTCCCTGTGTCAGCATTGGTTGTTTTGTTCTCTGGGTTCTATGGGTTCTCCGGGTTAATCCCACAGTCCAAAGGCATGCAGGTTAATCGAGGACTCTAAATTGCTCTCTGGTTGTCGGCCGACCTGTCCGGCGTCACGATGACCTTCGTTATCAGTTAACATCGACTCTTCTCTGAAACCGGAGTGGTTATGTACCCTAAACTCCCCGTGGAGACGGAAGGTTATTCTGAAAAGACACATGAACCAGAAAGGAACAATGGATCATTTAATTCCTCGTAGACGCCGAGAAGTTTTATGACCGAAACGGTTTCTATCACATGATCAGCGATTCCGTTTCATTGGGATCGCCAGGGCTCCATCACCCGAATGAATGGCACGGCATGTGTGCGTTTCGTCGAGATGACCGGTCGGTTCCATTGTACTTTGTTGCATTTTGCTTTAAAAGGGATAGTTCAGAATTTTGGACATAAGACCTATTTTCCAAGTGAGCCGGTGTGTTCGAGACGTCTGGAGATGTTTTCAAGACATTTCATTCAGTTCTTCTAGTTGCCGAGTTCGCTTATGCTATGGCTAGCGCAAGTCAATGGTTCTTAGCTAGACAGGCATTAAAAACAGTCTTGCCCACTCCACAGTGCACCCGAGGCAAATCAATTTAAAACACTAGACTGTCGATGTACATATGTGTGTTGATAGAATAATATTTGAAACAAAACTAACCTCGCATCGCATGAATCATCAATTTTTGAGGAACTAGTTTCTCAGCAGCAGCGGGACCGGGACTGAACAAACGGAGACTGGTGGTGCCAGGAGGGAATCCCTCAACACGTCCGAGGGTTTACGGGTCTACGGATGGAGCAGAGATCCGGGTTTGCGGTGCGTAATTGTGGCTTCGCGTGGCCGTGGGCTGCCCGGTGTTTGCGTGAGGTCCAAGCGCTTTTCACCCAGGTCTGAGGGCATGAGTCCTGACAATTCGTCCTGGTTCGATTGCCTATTTACGGGCAGTATTTCGGGCGGCGCGTCTTTCAGTCTGACGGAGAGTCCGCATGTGTGGATTCGCGGAGCCGCCCGCTGCCCGGTGTTGGTCTGCGGTCTGCTGGCTTTTCACCCAGCTCTGAGGGCACGAGGCCCAACTATTCGTCAGTGTTCATGTGTCTATTTACCGGTGGAAATCCCCCACAACGTGTCCGAGGGTTTACGGTTCTCCGGAAGGAGCAGGGGTCGGGGTTCGCGGTGCGTAATTGTGGCTTCGCGTAGCCGTGGGCTGCCCGGTGTTTGAGTGAGCTGCCTATTTACGGGCAGTATTTCGGGCGGCGCGACTTAGAGTTTTAAGTCCGACGGAGCAAAGTTAAGTTCCGCTGCTGCTCCTCAGAAAATGGATGATTCATGCGATGCAAGGTTAGTTTTGTTTCAAATATTATTCTATCAACACACATATGTACATCGACAGTCTAGTGTTTTAATGGATTTGCCTCGGGTGCACTGTGGAGCGGGCAAGACTGTTTTTAATGCCTGTCTAGCTAAGAACCATTGACTTGCGCTAGCCATAGCATAAGCGAACTCGGCAACTAGAAGAACTGAATGAAATTTCTTGAAAACGTCTCCGGACGTCTCGAACACACCAGCTCACTTGGAAAATAGGTCTTATGTCCACAATTCTGAACTATCCCTTTAATGGAAAAAAAAACAGCTTTCCCACCTCAGCAAAGTGTAAAACCTTTTTCTTTATATTTTGGCGATATTTAAAGATTTTCCCTCAGAATACTCACCTCGTGACTTGCCAGTGAAGTCAGACGGCTCAGCTAAGTGAATGGGTGAATGTGAGGCCTATGACCAGAACCCGGAGGAGCGTAAGCACCTTCCCATGTTTGTGTACCAGCCTGCCGTTGAGGGATTCCTGTCTTTAAGGGTCAAAGTTTAGCGAGCACGGAGGACTGTAGGTCTGAAGTGGGTCAGGTGATCTCAGGTGATGGAAAACACCACGACTCCTCCCACTCCGTGGCTGTGATGTTGCCGCCAGAGTACGCATGAAGCGATGCGTTTGATTCAGTCGCCCCCCCCCCCCCCACCGAAGGAGGGAAACAAGGCCAGAAAAAACAGTAGGATGAACTGTCGTCCCCTCATGGCTCCGAGCACACTTCCTGTTCCTTCAAAAGGTTTATTGTTTGTGTTTCCTGTACCAAAAAAAAACCACCAGAAGTACACATTTAGTCCTGAAATCCTACTGTATGTCTGAATCAGTCTCACGCCTCTCAATGACAGCATGAAACGGTGACCTCTAACCCTTTGAGATCCTCCAGACGGTACCTGAAAGCAGCTTTGGTCCTGAGTCTGCCGGCGTCGCGATAAGCCCTCTGATTGTCGGATCTGATCACAGCCTCTAAATCCGATACCAGTGCACCTTTTTTCACCCGGAAAAGGAAAATACATTTCGATAAATAATTGTTCATCATGTTAATGGTTACATTTGTTTAAATGTGCTTTGAGGACAGAAAATCGGACATATTAGCTCGTTGCAATTTTTGTTATTTTGATAAAACGTCAAAAAGCCGTTTAGATCTTGATATTTTGAATTGTGGTCAGAAGAGTTTAAATGTAAGGCACGTTACATACAAGTTCTTTCACCGCGTTCTTAAGGGTGAAAAAGCGACCGACAATTTATTTTCATTTTAACGAAGGAGGGCCGATTCTTCTGAGCTTCCTCACTGCAGATTAAAACCAATCATGTGGCGCGGAGGAGCGTCTTGTTTATGAAACAACAACGTAAACCAAGATGGCAAACTTTCCCCCTCTACTACGGCCTTGACCATGCTGGTGCGACATCGTTACCATAGCAACCCACGCAGATGGATCAGTTGCAAATAAGAGCGGGGAAAGTCCATCTTAAACAAATCAGATGAAGTCTGAACAAAGCCTTATGAGACTGTGTGTGTGTGTGTGTGTGTGTGTTAAGGTGTCAGCTTTCGAAGAAACCTTCGGTCCACATCCTCTGCTCGTTATGAAACCCTGAAAAGCCACTTATTCATCTGGGTCTGAATTGAATAACTGCAGCCGCACATCTGACTTCAATCCAGAGCGCCGCGGCGTCTTATCGAAGGAGAAGCCGGCGGCGGGGTTCAAAGCGATGCCCCCCCCCACCACCACACACCGCCATCCTCAACATGAGGTTCAAATGTAAACTACAGGCTTCTCTGCATGACGAGGACAGAGTCATGTGTAGCCCCTCCCTCCCTCCCTGCCTCGTTCTCCCTGGCTATTTTTACCCTCCGCTCTCTGATCCATTATGTATTCTCCAGGTGCAGCCGCCCCTTTTACCCCCCCAGCAGAGAGAGAGAATGAAATTATGGCTCTCCACTGGTAGTAATTGTATAAAAGGCTCCCTGGTCAATGCTGGAGGACACTGCAGAGAGGAGGAGGAAGTGAGGGGTAAGGAAAGACAAAGGGAGAAGGCACATGATAGTAAAGTGAGAGTGGGTCGAGTTATCAGTGACTAGGATGGTTCAACCTGTTGACCAATCACAGAGAAGCACGCGGCCTCGCATGGAAGTGTGTTCACGTGAACAGTGACGGAAATAATCGTGACTAAATAAAAAAATAAAAAACGTAGGAAAGAGAGAGAAAAGTAATTATAAAGAGACGAGACAAAAAAAGACATTTCCTCCCCTCTGTCCCAAAAATATGTCCCAGAAGAATTATGAATATGGTGATGTCACCCGTGGGTTTCTGGGCGGCTCCACCAATCAGCATCCAGGCAGTGATGACGCTCACCCAATCAGCCGGGCGACGTGAGCAACTGTGTGATGTCATGTCTGTGAAGGTTATCATCACTAAATATGCAAATATGAGTGTAATCAGGAAATGTCAGACTTCGGCGCCCTCTAGTGGTCGCGTTGATAAAGACCTTGCAGCTCACTATATTAACTAAAGTCATGTTTTGTCACACAAACACACACACACACACTCCAGCTGCAGCTCTCCGCCAATCACGACGCAGGTGTCCCTTTCCCCATGACGACGGGTTACCGAGCAGAATCTCCTCACCTGCTGCCTCCAGGGACAGACCCCCCCCCCCATGGCTCTGCTGGGAGGAGACGATGATGTCTGGAAACAATCAACGGCGTTTTACAGCTTGTTTACGCGCTGACAAGCCAGAAATACATAAACAATGTGCACTTTTTGTACGATATTTCTTTGTTCAACTCTTCATTATGTGGATAATTGACATAAACTGTTGTCAGGTATGAATACGGACAGAAAGATAAAGAATAAATCTCTCAATGGAGCCGTAGAAGGAGCGCTTTCCTTCCAGCGTCCATTTAAATAAAAAAACTGAGCTCTGAGCAACTAGAGAGGAAACCTGGAGTCTAAAAGGGAGAATAAAACCAACAATAGTAGTAGTGTAGTAGTAGTAGTGGCTACTGGTCTGAATCAGGAGGAGGAGGACCAGAAAGGGGACCAGGTTCTGGGGAGACCACAACATGTGGTAGATGTTAGGAACGCTTCGGTCTGGAAATGATGGAGAAATGTAGCCGGTGTCTAAAAGTATACATTTTACAGTGAAACGTTATTTAATTATTATTTCACTTCTTAAATCCACCATCTTTCTTATTGCAATCGGGATAAATAAAGTCACTTCAGACTGGATTATGAAAGCAAATATGACAAAGAATGTATTATTTTGACATCAATTTGACGTTTCACCAGCGAGGTACTTTAGGTCGATATTCAGATTGCAAGGTTTGTCTGTCTCCAAAAAGATTCAGAAACACAACATGTACAACACGTATATTCACATTTATCTCACAAAACCTGCATGTTGGATGTTTGCACGGCTGAAAACATGCGTGTTATGAGTCAGGCGTTGCCGCGGTGACGACGTACATTAAACGTGGGTGGGTTTCTTTGATTCGGCCCATTTTCAAACCATTCGCAGTTCATTTGTATGTACATTACTGATCAACGCGCTTTCAAAGACCGGCAGTCATTTTTCACCGAGGGTAAACAAACGGACCCCAGATGTCTGCCGGGGCCCGAAGAAGAAGAAGAAGAAGAAGAAGAAGAAGAAGAAGAAGAAGAAGAAAAACACAGACGGAGGACATTTTTTGCACTACAAGTACTTTTAACTCAATTTATTTGCATTTTGCTGGCTTCCAGGTCGTTTACTTGTAGTGGAGTATTTTTTAAAGCATGGTATCAGTATTTTTCCTGATGTAAAGGATCCGAATACTTGACAAAACCTTTTAGGATCAGAAGCCGATAGGGCTGTGGAGTTACAGGCTGCTGATCCTACCAGACAATACAGTATCGCAGGGGGGGGGGGGGATCTCCATCAAACCATAAAGAAGGGAAAGCAGCTTCCATAGAGAAGACGCCAACACCGCCGGGTCACCTGACAGGTCCCGCCATGGGCGTGTCATGCGACCCACCGGTCTGCCGGAGACGCCGATGTTTTGATGAATAAGTCAGGAGTTTTTTCCACTGTGAATGTTTCATCTGTGACGTCATGGACGGCAAAAACAACTAAATTACCGAATTCTCCACCTCTCCTCCTGGTTTTCTTCAAGTATTCGGTCACTTAGTGTAGCGTTAAAGTCACAGTGAGCACCGCTCAACTTGGAAAATACACTTATTGCCTCCAAAAGAGACACATCTGCTGGTTTACTACAGCATGATGGACACAAAATAAACAATGTTGCTGTGATTTCATTGCAATAAACGGATAAAAAAGATGCTGATGTAACTACAAGTCATTGTTTGTCAGGTCTGTCTGCAAGACGATGAGTTGACTACTTTTAAAATGCTTGGTTTTTTTTGTTGTTGAATGGAGTTCGGCTAGGCTATGCTAACCCTGTAGCTGCTCCATCAACACTTCGCCGCATTCCCTTTTTGGTGTGAACACAGCGTTACTCTTGCTTCTCATCGTTTTATCTTTTGCATTTGGTAGACGGATGAAAATGTCAGCAAAGGCAGCCGGATTTGACGATGCGTTGTCATGGTTACACAGCACTTGTGTTACATATGAGCCCAGCAGGAAGCCGTCAGGGCCTCGGGAAGGCGGGACCGGATCATCCGTTATTAAACCCGAGCAGCCGCGAGCTTTCACCGAGGCCGCCACCAGAACGCCATCCAGCAAGAGAGAGGCATTTTTATCTCAGAGGACAGTTTGCTGTCAAGAGGTAACATTAATTCATTATTAAAAGTTTGTTTTTAAGAAGCTTTCTATATTTTAGAGATTCTTCTGGTTTATTACTACATTACTGCACAACTCACATGACAGCTTATTCCTTGTATATATATATATTATCTTTTTCTCCTATATTTTAACTATTTTGTGTCTTAGATTCTCATTTTTTTTGTGTGATTTTATTTTTTATTAAACGTTGTAGTTGGAGGAGGCCTCAGCAGCAGCAACAACACTGTGACACCTACCTGGGGATGATCTCATGTATTTCATCCACACACACACACACACACACACACACACACACACACACACACACACACACACACACCTTTGGCCCGCCTCCAAGGACACAGCTGGCTGTCTTCACCTGCTGACCCCCCCCAACACCTCCTCTTTCCATCCTCTGTCCTTCAACAGTTTTCACATTTCGATCCCTCTGCTGCTGATGCAGGGTGCCCCCAGCAACTGTCGCCATGGTTACCTGTTGGGGATCAGATCACACCCAATCCCGAGACGGTGTCGCCTGTCTCTCATCTGCGTGATGCCTTCAAATGCTCCACGCTGAAAGGACGTCCCTGGTTTCCCCTGGTTGGCGTCACTTTGCTTCTTGATGACTTTCCTTCTTCACTTCCTTTAGTTTGTTGTTTCTTTTTCTTGGAGCTGGAAGTTGAACGGTCTTCTTACTCTGTTGATCCTCCATTGTGAGTCAGCAGTAATGAAATGTACCTGAGGGAGCCTGACTCAGCAGATGGAAGTTACCAATTTCCCATTACAAGTAAACGCAGCACACTGCCGTGAGTAGCTCCACCTGGGAGACCAAACGCTGCTGACTACAAGTACATTCATTAGTGGGTCACATGATCAATCACCATTGTTTTAACTCACTCTTTGATTGATAGTCACTTAAAAGACAATCAAACAGATGAAAATGTTACGGACTGCCACTTTAAACGTTTTATCAGGGAGTTTTGGGGACGGAGGATGTCATATGTTTTACAGAAACCCCTTTAAATGAAATCATCTGGGTTGTTATCGCTAACCTGGTTGGTGCCGTATGAATGCATTTACTGTCACGGTAATAAAATATGAGTATTATAAAGTATACTTCACGTCAGGCTTCCTGTTTTTCTTGCAGATTAGACACATTAAGGTGATGAGGTAGAATCAGCGCGTGGTTTGTACATGACTCAGCGTCTGTGATGGATTCCTCTAATATGAGTCTTTACTGGGTTCAGTTCCCACCGCTGGCTCTGTGAGCTCTGCTGAGGAATGATTCAGTCTTTAAGGATACAAGAAGAACATTTTTCCCTGTGCAAACAGAGCGTCCAGTAAAAACAGAATAATGACTAAAAACAACTCCCATTTCTTCAGTCATGCTGATGGAGTGCGGTCGGTTAAATATGCCGAGAAAATGAGAAATTAATCTACCCTCCGTCTCACGTTGGCGTTTGTGAGAAATGTCATTGACGGATGACCTCTGACCCCGTAGGCTGCTGGACGTTCTTCACTTTCACGACACAAAACAAACAACAACAAAAAAGTCAGCTGTGTCTCGTCTCTCTGAACCCTGCGACCCCCCCCCCCGCAGAGAAGAAAACAGCTCAAGGGTCCAAACATTCTGGGGTTCTGGCTGGAGATCTCCCATGAGCCTTTGCTTTTCTCCGAGTGCTGAAACAGTGGATGCATAGAAATGTGCTAAATGCACTTTCCTTCCTTAAAAATCAATTATTTAAAACAAACAATCGTAAACAATTGTTTAACAGCTTCATACTTCAATTCTGGTTCCAAAAAACTAAGATGGCGACGGCCAAAATAAAAAAAATGTCAGCGCTTATGTTTGGCTGTCTTGATGTAATCTTTCCTATCGGCAGTTCCAACGATCTGGTGGCGTTAAGAGCCACAAGCGCCATAGCAACAGCCTGACAACCATTGATTGACAAATGGGAGTTGAATTGCATGGTTTAAGTTTTATATTGGGTTAGGTCATCATGAGTGGACATGATTAAACCGGTAAAAGCGACACAGGAAGTGACACTCAGTGTGGCGTCCTCTTTGTCGCGTCCCTGAAGGTGAACTGCAGCTCTGCCAGTTTACCATCAATCTCTCTGATGACCCCCCCAAGCTGGTCCAGACCCCCAACAGAAGGCTGCAGCAGGCGGGGGGTCGTAAACCTGCCAGCCGCCGAGCGCTCCCTCAGCACCGACCCGTCGCATAAATCCTCTACCGTTCAAACGCCATTTGTTCGGGCGCTGAACGCTTCCTGCGGGCCGCGGCGCGTTATTCGGATTTATGAGCTGGTTTCATTTTGATGAACAGCAGAGACGACTAGAGGACGCCACGCGGCCCTCGGGTAGATCCAGCTTTTACTACACATTCATATCTGTACATAGCAGTTAAAGGTCAGTTAAACGCTTGGCGGACTGGTGGCATGGAGTTTAGAAATCTAGGGTATTTACTATACAGGAAGAGTTGCATCATGATCAGATCTCAGACTACAGATCTCAGACTACGGATCTCAGACTACAGATCTCAGACTACAGATCTCAGACTACAGATCTCAGACTACGGATCTCAGACTACAGATCTCAGACTACAGATCTCAGACTACAGATCTCGGACTACGGATCTCGGACTACAGATCTCAGACTACAGATCTCAGACTACAGATCTCGGACTACGGATCTCAGACTACAGATCTCAGACTACAGATCTCAGACTACAGATCTCGGACTACGGATCTTGGACTACAGATCTCGGACTACAGATCTCGGACTACAGATCTCGGACTACAGTTCTCGGACTACAGATCTCGGACTACAGATCTCGGACTACGGATCTCAGACTACGGATCTCGGACTACGGATCTCGGACTACGGATCTCGGACTACAGATCTCAGACTACAGATCTCGGACTACAGATCTCAGACTACAGTTCTCGGACTACGGATCTCAGACTACAGATCTCAGACTACAGATCTCGGACTACGGATCTCGGACTACAGATCTCAGACTACAGATCTCGGACTACAGATCTCAGACTACAGATCTCGGACTACGGATCTCGGACTACAGATCTCGGACTACAGATCTCGGACTACAGATCTCGGACTACAGTTCTCGGACTACAGTTCTCGGACTACAGATCTCGGACTACGGATCTCGGACTACGGATCTCAGACTACGGATCTCGGACTACGGATCTCGGACTACGGATCTCGGACTACAGATCTCAGACTACAGATCTCGGACTACAGATCTCAGACTACAGTTCTCGGACTACGGATCTCAGACTACAGATCTCGGACTACAGATCTCAGACTACGGATCTGAGACTACAGATCTCGGACTACAGATCTGAGACTACAGATCTCAGACTACAGATCTCAGACTACGGATCTCAGACTACAGATCTCAGACTACAGATCTCAGACTACAGATCTCGGACTACAGATCTCGGACTACGGATCTCGGACTACGGATCTCGGACTACGGATCTCGGACTACAGATCTCAGACTACAGATCTCAGACTACAGATCTCGGACTACAGATCTCAGACTACAGATCTCGGACTACAGATCTCAGACTACAGATCTCGGACTACAGATCTCAGACTACAGATCTCAGACTACAGATCTCAGACTACAGATCTCGGACTACAGATCTCAGACTACAGATCTCGGACTACAGATCTCAGACTACAGATCTCAGACTACAGATCTCGGACTACAGATCTCGGACTACAGTTCTCGGACTACAGATCTCAGACTACAGATCTCGGACTACAGATCTCGGACTACAGATCTCGGACTACAGATCTCAGACTACAGATCTCGGACTACGGATCTCGGACTACGGATCTCGGACTACGGATCACAGACTACGGATCTGGGACTACGGATCTCGGACTACGGATCTCGGACTACGGATCTCGGACTACAGATCTCGGACTACAGATCTCGGACTACGGATCTCGGACTACGGATCTCGGACTACAGATCTCAGACTACAGTTCTCGGACTACAGATCTCAGACTACAGATCTCAGACTACAGATCTCGGACTACAGATCTCAGACTACAGTTCTCGGACTACAGATCTGAGACTACAGATCTCGGACTACAGATCTCGGACTACAGATCTGAGACTACAGATCTCAGACTACAGATCTCAGACTACAGATCTCAGACTACAGATCTCAGACTACAGATCTCAGACTACAGATCTCGCCCTGCGTTGATTTGATTTCTATCGCTCTCCGGTGTGAAATCAGTGGCGTGGCCTTCAAACATCAATCTCCTGCATTTAGTTTATCTTGAATTTATCTGCAACTCTGCATTGTCGGCTGAAGCCTTTTAAACTCTCTCTCTAAAAAAAAAAAAAAAAAAACCCTAATTGAACAGATTCACCCTGCAGCTGTTCACCTTCACCGACTTCTCCTCCATTAACAATCTGCTCTGGCCTGCTGTTCCATCATCCTCCATCACTGTTACTGCTCCACATCATACCAATAATCACTCTGCCTTTCAGAAGTCAACTTTGTCGTTATTATTATGACGCAACAACACAGTCACACGTTTGATTTGTCTCGGATTAGATCACATTTCTGATTTTTCAGAAAATGTTTTCTTTCAGAAAATGTTTTCTTCTAGAATTCAAGGTCAACTTTACAGCTAAGTGTTAAAGTCATCTTAGCAGAGAGAAGTAGGACCATTTTCTCATAGACTTCTATACAACCAGAGAGGAGTGCCCCCTGGTGGCCAGCAGAGAGAAGTAGGACCATTTTCTCATAGACTTCTATACAACCAGAGAGGAGTCGCCCCCTGGTGGCCAGCAGAGAGAAGTAGGACCATTTTCTCATAGACTTCTATACAACCAGAGAGGAGTCGCCCCCTGGTGGCCAGCAGAGAGAAGTAGGACCATTTTCTCATATACTTCTATACAACCAGAGAGGAGTCGCCCCCTGGTGGCCAGCAGAGAGAAGTAGGACCATTTTCTCATAGACTTCTATACAACCAGAGAGGAGTCGCCCCCTGGTGGCCAGCAGAGGGAATGGATGTTTAAGACACTTCAGCCTTGGCTTGACTTCTCAGAACTGTTGCCCCCGCCTGGTTTGATCCCAGCGTCCCGCAGTGTGACCCTGAACGCACCATGTCGGGATTTTGAAAAAACACACAAACCATCAACTTCACATGGAACTGTGAACAGAGACGTTTTGTTTTTTCTTTGGGAATGTGACCCACATACCACCTGCTGTTACACACACACACACACACACACACTGCTGGGTGTCAGAAGGTGATGCTCGCAGGTTGGTGTTGTGGGTTCATCAAGGCGTCCAGCCGGCCTTTCATGTCCTCTTTCACCCTTCATCTGAACAAACATACCGCTCCATTACACACACACACACACACACACACACACACACACACACACACACACAGCCCTTTGAAGAAGTGAGGACTGGCTAAAATGTCCTCATTTCGTCAAACACGAGTTGGTAGGACGGATGGATCGGGGGAGGGAAGGAAAGCAGGACAAACGGGGAGAGGGAAGGTACAAAAGGATGGCAGAAAGAGGGAGTGATGGAGAAAAGGATGCAAGGAAGCAGGAAAGACAGGGAAGCAAGCAAATGACGACTGAAGGATGAAGAAAAATGTGTGGATGGAAGAGAAGGGGCAACGGAGGAGAAATTAAGTATCAAGAAGGACAGAAGAAAGAAGGGAAGTAATAAGCTGGTTGAGAACAGATGAGTACGTATTTGTTTTCCGTGGGGGAAATTAACGTCTTGTTGCTTCGCTGGAAAAAAAAAAAATCAAACAAATAGCGAAGTTGTAGAGGACAGCCACGACTTCCGGTGAATGTCTCTTCCAGGAAAGAAAGAAAGAAGACATTTTAACAGCTTCCTGCGGTGAAGCAGCTGTGAACCTGACTTCGGTTCTTGGTCTCAATCTCTAGTTTCAAGTCTTCTTCAATCCAGCATGATGTTCATTTAGTACATTCTGGTCCATTTAGAGTCCACCAGACCAGAAAGCAGGGGATGCTTTAGGGGGCGGGGCTTACCTGCTGATTGACAGGTCACTACCACGGCGTTGGTGAGCTTGTTAACAGCTTCACACCAGAATCCAGATGGATCCAGATCCTGTAAGGGTGTCGCTCAGATCCACCCGTCGCTCCTCCACAGTCCAAGTATGGTCACTTCCTTTCACTGGTTGCAAGAATTCCAAGATGGTGACAGCGAAAGGCTTCAAAACCGTAGTGCCCAAACCTACGGAAGACGTCACCATGACGACGCCCACTTGTTATATGTAGTCTGGTTTCTCCTGCATCACGTTTTCTGCCTTTCACCTGCAAAGTGTTTTTAACATGTTGAATCCAGACAGAGAAACCGTCTCTACATTAAATGGAGACAACTTCTCTCCCACACTGAGTTTAGACTACAGGCTCAAAGTGAAACCAGTGCTAAATATAGTTTGTTTACATCCTCATGTTAATGCTATGATGCAACCTGGTTTCTCACACAACGGACCGCAGACCGAATTAGTCTCCAGTTTTGGGAGCCGACTGGAACCGAACGAGCCCCTGAGGTTTGACTTAATGGATTAAAACGATCCGCAGTCAGAAGAAACATTAAAGCGGTGGGAAATATAAATCGAACACGAAAAAAAAAAAAAAAAAAACACCCGAGTCACGGTGCATTTGTCCTGCGAAGCGTGTCTGCATCAAACGTCGGTTTTATTTGTTGGCTGTGTGGTTGTGCCAGAAGAGCCTCCGGCAGCAGGGAGTGGAACGTTTGCATCACAGTTTCATCAGGTGTTTCCAATTCAATGCGGAGGGAAAACATACATATAGACACGGACCCAAACACGTGAAACCCGAGGAGCTCCGAGCCCTCGGGCTGATGTCATCATCGTGTCCTGGGAGGACCAATCAGCGCTCTGCTCTGGAGTCACTTTCCTTTTTCACTTTCCCAAAAATAAACAGGACAATCTCATCAATCCCAAACCCTCATCGGCTGCGGTGTAATGAGTGGGGGGAAACATTTTTACGATTTGTTCGGATTTCGATCGACTGCAATAAAATTAGATTTTTCCCAAATTTTTCTTTTCATTTTTTCATGAAAGCATTCTTGTTTAATTTATATCATGATTTAATGCCAGTTCTGATCCACTGACCGCCTTTTTTGCAAAAATACACTATAATTCAATATTCTAAAAACAAATTTGACTTGGATTATTATTAATATCACCGGCAGACCCATCTGAACAATAAGTGAGATGATTGATTTTGGTGCATTATTACTTTTTGTATAATGTCAGATTGACAAAAAAGACTTATGTTGGTACTGTTAACTCCAAGATTTGTATTTTGAAATTTTAACTGCAATGAAATGATAAAAGATCAATATTTTGCCAAAATGTTCTTTTCATTTTTTATTTAAGGGTTCTTTTTTGAAATGTATATCATGATTAATTAACCATAATTCAAAATTAACTCTTTAGATGCCAGTTTTGATCTTATATCACTGACCCCCTCTTTGAAAAACAGACTAATTCAACATTTTTAAAAAATACAGGGAGGATTTATGCCTGAAACATATTTCACAGCCCTGAACTTTGCGAATCGAACCGTTTTTGTCAATGAGGCTCATTTGCATAGAAAACTGTGTCGCCCTTTTGTGAATTCTTTAATCCGTCAGCAAAACGCGGCTGTTCTTTATGGATCTTTTCCACTGAATCTTATTAAAATCTCTGAAGTACTTTCCAGATATTCTGCTGGTATAAGAACCTCCCTGGTGGATCTAACGCTCCTTCCAGATGTTCCTCACATCACATCCATTCAATAATCTGTTTCCCCTCCGCTTCACTCGCTGATGTCATCCGACCGCTCAGTGGTCGTCTGCGAGCTCATTTTTCTTCCGTCGGCCCCGAACAGGAAGTTGAGGGCAGCTGATTTATTTAAAGGTGAGAGCATCCAAGCGCTGAGATCCATCAACTCCCATTATGAGCTCAGCTTCATTAACTCGACGCCATGATGTCATCGCTGCTTTCAGACGGTGTCAGCTTTCGTCCAACGCACAGGAGAAAAAAAAACCCATTCATTTTTAATTTAAACAAATCAAATAGTGATTTGATTAAAACTGTGACAGTTTATGTCTCAGCACTGATAACAGTTATCGCAGAATTTCATTTATCATTTTAAGTTTTGCCATCAAAAGGAAGCTACTGATGATAAATGTGATGAAAACACATTGGACTACATACAAACTCCGGAGATGATTTGAGCAGATTCCAATCCATCTCGAGTGCTTCTTGGATGCATTTACACTTTTTTTTTTTTTTTTTTTAGATTGGATCGGATCTGCCCAAACTCCAATTTTTAGTACATCAGTATCATTTTCAGAAGGGAGGGGTTGCTACCAGGCAGCAACCTCCAGTTTTGAAAAGTGAAGCCAAAGCTCAAGTGCCTTCAACTTGCATTCTCTCTGCTGGCCACCAGGGGGCGATTCCTTTTTGTGTAAAATCAAGTCTGATTGCATGGAAGTCTATGAGAAAATGTGCGTCTCAAGTCCGCAACCGGCACTAGGGCCGAAATACCGTTTGTTTCGTAATCTCACCCCGCGGTTCGGTTCAATTTGTTATGAATGCTAACACAGCATCGAACGTGCAGCAAAACAAGTGGCTTACAAACTCTGCAGTGTTTAGTTAGCAGTCAGAATGCACATTTACGCATCCGTTCAAAACGCTCGGCCCCCACATGGCCTAATATGGAAACTAGCCTACGATGAGGTTCGTACGGGCTCAAATTAATTGGAATGTTAATGATTTAATCGTAGTCACATATTCAATGTTCACTGCGAATTTGGTTCATGTAATGAAAACTGCTATATTAACCATATAAATATAATGAAAACAATATCCCTGAAGGAACAAAGAAAGAGGAGGGAGTGTTTAGAGGCAAATCTTCCAGGTAATATATCTGGCCGATGACAGAACAACGGTATTAAGTCCCTGAATCAGGTCAAAGCAGACGGACTCCATGTCTGAAAACCCGCTTCCACATGCAGCTTGGATTGGAGCATGTTTAGTCCGCAGACGGTAAAGCGGCGTTTATAGGCTGTAAAAAGTTATTAACATGGCAGATTTAACACAACACTACAATTACAGACGTGCACCGGTGGCGATAACGGTTCCCCCGCCTCCTCGAGTCGCTGCAACGCTAATCCCATCCGAAATTGGGCTCACCAGAAAGTGGAGGCATGTCCACACAGGGATTAGTGAGGTAAAAGAAAAAAAAAGAAAATGCTTCAGAGTAAATGAAGCTATTAGGGAGCAGGTAGTCGCCGTGGGTGACGGCGTGCTGTCATCGGGCCATAACAACGTGGTGGCAGTGGGAATGCAGACGGGTGAGTCAGAGCCGCTGGCCTCCGGCTTTTGTTTTGGCGGGGAGGACAGCAGCTGTGGAGGTTAAGATGGTTCGGATGTTAAGAAGGATCAGACCCTGAAGCAGCGGAAGAGAGCGCGAGGAGGGGGCAGAATACCGTACATGGGATTGCATCACTTCCATATGTTTTCAGTCGTTTTTGTACCAAAACGATCAGGGTTTCGGAGGGTAAAAAGAGCAAAGAAAACGGTTTATTTTAACCAAGGGGAAGAAACAAAGCACAGTCCAAAACTTAAATAGGCCACAAGGGCAACAAAAAAACGGCAATCAAAAGGAAACAGGGATAAACCAACAGAAGACAAACACTTACAATGGGGGAACGATGACAGGCATAAAATCCAAAGACACAGGAAGGCAGGAACGAGAGGACCATGCAGGGCTGGGACCATGCAGGGCCTGGACTACGAGGACTACCAGGAATAAACCGACAGACAGAGACAGGGAAAACACAATGGCAGGTGATTGGGGAGAACGAGAGGGCTAACGAGGCAATCACCCACAGCTGAGACAGAAAAAAGGAGGGAAACTAACCAGGAAGTAAAGTAAGGAAAGACGAGACAGAAGGACTACAAAATAAAACAGGAACCCCAACACTAAACACGAGACAGAAACTACAAAACAGGCAGGAAAGCCATACATACAAAAACCAATACCGTGACCCCGCGTCACCCGATCCTGGATCCCAATGAGACCGGAACGGCAGAGAGGAAACGTAGCGTGCTGCGATGCCACCTTCTTATTTATTAAAAAATAATACAATTTTAAAAAGCCAACACGGCGTGGAAGTTTGAGCCGGACCAGGAGCGTTTTCGGGATCCAGGTGACACCAAAACCTCAGCAAAGGAAGTGGCTGAAAGCAACCCAGCAGTTGATCTCTCCGGTTGGCTATAGGATTACCCACAACCCCACGCTCCACCATCCCCTCTCTCAGCGAAGCTCCAAAAGCCACAGGAGAGAGGGATCGGGTTGTTTTCTCCTCTCTCGACTCTGGAGTCGGATCTGACCACAGACATCGTCATCATGAGCAGAGGTCGCGGCGGACAAACAGAGGGGGAGGAGCTCCCCGGCAGCATCGGTGGAGAGTTCTGGCCGGCTTCAGAAAGGCCGACACCTGGCATGTCGGCGCCAATGTGCGAACAGTAAAAGTGCTTTCGTGTGAGAAAATAAAAATGTTCTCGCTCTGTTGATGCCATTTCAAGGAACGTGGGATCAGAAGATGAATCCGAACCATCGTCCTTTGACTAGTTAGTCCTACTGGTGAGAATGCATAAATCATCTGGATTGGTTCCATCCAATGTCTCTCACACACCATGCAACACGTTAACCCTTTTTAACCGTCAAACCTGACGGCTCACCTCAGAATCACTCTCACTTCTTTACTACGACTCTCACTTCCTCTTTGTGATGAGTCACAGGAGGATGAAAAAAGGGACTGATGGTCCTGGCTGTCATTTGCAGAGATGTGAATTTGACCGACGTGCATAATCAAAGGACGTTTTTTTTTTTGCAGATATAAATCAACATTTTGTGTTTCTCAAAAGAAAAACGAAACAAAAAAAATCAGCAGGTAAGCCCCGCCCCCTAAAGCATCCCCTGCTTTCTGGTCTGGTGGACTCTAAATGGACCATAATGTACTAAATGAACATCATGCTGGATTGAAGAAGACTTGAAACTAGAGATTGAGACCATAAACTCATGTTTACAATGTTTACTGAGATAATACATCAAGAGAGAAGTAGGACCATTTTCTCATAGACTTCTATACAACCAGAGAGGAGTCGCCCCCTGGTGGCCAGCAGAGAGAAGTAGGACCATTTTCTCATAGACTTCTATACAACCAGAGAGGAGTCGCCCCCTGGTGGCCAGCAGAGAGAAGTAGGACCATTTTCTCATAGACTTCTATACAACCAGAGAGGAGTCGCCCCCTGGTGGCCAGCAGAGAGAAGTAGGACCATGTTCTCATAGACTTCTATACAACCAGAGAGGAGTCGCCCCCTGGTGGCCAGCAGAGAGAAGTAGGACCATTTTCTCATAGACTTCTATACAACCAGAGAGGAGTCGCCCCCTGGTGGCCAGCAAAGAGAAGTAGGACCATTTTCTCATAGACTTCTAAACAACCAGAGAGGAGTCGCCCCCTGGTGGCCAGCAAAGAGAAGTAGGACCATTTTCTCATAGACTTCTAAACAACCAGAGAGGAGTCGCCCCCTGGTGGCCAGCAGAGAGAAGTAGGACCATTTTCTCATAGACTTCTATACAACCAGAGAGGAGTTGCCCCCTGGTGGCCCGCAGAGAGAAGTAGGACCATTTTCTCATAGACTTCTATACAACCAGAGAGGAGTCGCCCCCTGGTGGCCAGCAGAGAGAATACAAGATTAAAGCACTTCAGCTCCGGCTTCACTTTTCAGAACTGGATGTTTATGCCAGGCCTGGCCCGAGGGCTTGGAGGCGGGGTAAAAGATGCAGAAGATCAATGGAAAATGTCGGATATTTTATATCCAGATGTGATGATTTTTAGTTTCCTTGCGTGTGCCATTGAGGAACTTTAATACGAATGAATGCTTTGTCTTCATATATCTGCCCCCCTGAAATGATGGAAAAACAAAAAAAAAACACCAACGGACACTTCCTCCCCGGCCACGGTGAACTTTTCTGTCACGCTGCGGTTTAAAAACGACACAAACCAACACTTGTCTCACTTCCTGTACTAAAAAAAACGGTCGCCTGCTCGGCCGAGCGACAGGCATCCAAAACAGGAAGAGAGAGCAGATTGAGCATGTGAGTGTGTCTGTGCTGCTTCACGGCGTTTCATTTCTTCAACGAAAACTGAGATGAAAAAATAAAAAAGGGCGAGCTTCGACGTGGTGAATTATTTTTCCTTCTGTGTTTTACAGACGTGGAATCCATGTTCAGCTTAGTCTCATCAGTCCCATCTCGCTCTTTAACCGGCCAGCAGGTTTCGCCCGGCTTCGCCGTCTGATGGATTGATTAATCGGGTGAATTGATCGGGTGAATTGATGGCGGTCGGTGGCCGCGTCAGCATGTTTGGATGTCGTGGTGTTGTTGGGAAACACGAACGGGGAGAGCGTGTTCTTCTCGTAGTCTGACAACATGAGGCTAATGAGGCAGGAGATTTACACATCTGTCTCCTCACTCTGCTGAGCCAGCAGCCTAATGGACTCTAAGTGACCTTAGTGACCTCTAACACACACACACACACACACACACATGGGGGCAAGAAAGACTACATGTTTACATCACGTCCTCTGTACTGTAAACGCAGGCCACCAGCTGGCGAGTCTGCACCTGTCACAGCACTAATGCAGCTCATGTTGACCCTCCCTGATTTACGGTTTAATTTCCTCGTGTGAATGAACGCTAGATAGCACTTTATTTATTCAGAGGTGAATTATTCAGCAGCAGTTGTGGATCAAAGTGCCAAAGAGGGCATATATATATATATGCTGCAGATAAAAGGACATGTAAGCAAAACAACTGGACATTTTGGGGGAAAGGAGAAATAAAATAGTAGTTTAAGTAAATACTAAATATTTAACGGATTTAGTGGAAAACTTCATTTCGAGGGGGGAATGATGTTAGCAGCACCGATATCCTATGGAACTGAGAAAAATAAAATTTAAAGTTATAATGTGACCTTGACTTTGAAGTGTATTGGAGTTAGTAATAGCATAGTATAATTTATTCCTTCTTTCGTCTAAAATGTCTGCAAATTGCTGCCTTAATTTCAGACAAAACAGCTTCTCACTTCAAACCATCACATTTTTTTTCAGGATTTCAAGTGACAGAGTTGCCGCTAGGAGATTTATTTTTATCAGCTTTAGCTAGCTAACTACCTGACGATAACACCATGCTTTGAAAACCCCAACTGACTCGTTTTAAAACCCTAAAATTCTTAAATATGCACATAATGGCATCATAAATGATTATGCTAACACACAGAGGCTAATAGGCTAATAGGTAGCCCAGGGGAAAAAACACTAGCATCATCAATGTTACAAAACCTTTTTGGATCTTTATAATAGAACCAGCAAGCACATGAGTTAGCTTTAGGCTTTGTTGTTTGCTTTGTTAACAAAATGATTCTAGGACTGATGCGTTTGGCTAATAGGCTTCCACGTTATACAAACTACACAGTAGAAACCCCTAGCTGAAGCTAGCTTAAGCCTGATAGCATAGCAACCAGGATCGGCTCCCACATAACAAGATGCCCTGAGTGTTTTTCTAACGTAATAATTAGCAGTAGTAGTAGTAGTTGGCTAATGATATGCTAACTAATGAGATTCAAGGTACGACTGTAGTCAGTAAGCTAGTTTAGCCTGGCATGCTAATGTTACAGGAGACAGGTTAGCCCATCATATTTGCTGAGTATCAATTTTACGCTTAAACTTCATTACGTTTAGAATTAGCATTGGACAAACATGACAGCGAGTTTTGATGAGGTTGCCATTTTGATGCTTCCACAAACAAAATACACAGTGAATGTCACAAAAAAAATAGCCTAACATAACCTAAACGTGAGCCAAAAATGTAGCCTAGTTAAACAGATTAAACTGCACATTCGTCTCCTCGATAGTAAGTGTCACACTTTTTAAAAAAAAAACCTTCTTAGCTGTTGAAAATGTCATATTTGTGCATCTGGAAATGCACCACGAGATCTGAAATGGCATCAAAGAGGCTGCTTGTGTTTCATCACATTTTTCAGAGCAGTCTGTCACATTAAAAAAAAAAGGTTTTGTTTTGTTCCTTTTTTCATACGAGATGCAAGAATATTTGAGTCGATGAGTAATCTAGCATACATGAGAAGAGAGGGAGGGAGGAAGAGAGAGAAGCGAGGGAGTCAGACGTGATGGAGGTCTGGGCAGGAAGATAAAGGGGCAAGCCTTCACTCACTTCCTCTGCCCAGCCCCCCCCCCCCCAACCGACAACTTTCATCCAACCCTCGCCAAAGACAATTTTTCAAAGCGCTGAAAAAGTAGGCCACAAAGTTTGGAGAGGGAGAGTGTGTGTGTGTGAGAGAGATAGAGAGAGAGAGAGAGAGAGAGAGAGAGAGAGAGAGAGATTTGAGGGGGGGGGATGAAGTGACTCAAACAAACTGATGCCTGGTTTCACGCCACATGAGGTGAAGAAAAGGAGAGTTTTTATCTCTCATCTTCACACTTAACCAGATTTCAGAGGCATCTCGTCCAAACCGACTCTGAGCTGTTGATCTTGTCAGGAAAAAAAATGCAGCTTATGAGTAAGAAGGTCCCTTTATAGATGGTGAGACACCCAGACTATGAGAGAGAGACACGTAGGTTGTGTCTCGCTACGGCGGTTTTACTTCCATTTGTGGTCGTGTTTGCGTGTCTGTGGTTTTACATCTCTTTGTGTCTGTTTAGTGTCTCTTTGTGGTTGTGTCTCTTTGTGTCTGTTTAGTGTCTCTTTGTGTCTGTTTAGTGTCTCTTTGTGTCTGTTTAGTGTCTCTTTGTGGTTGTTTAGTGTCTCTTTGTGTCTGTTTAGTGTCTCTTTGTGTCTGTTTAGTGTCTCTTTGTGGTTGTTTAGTGTCTCTTTGTGTCTGTTTAGTGTCTCTTTGTGGTTGTTTAGTGTCTCTTTGTGGTTGTTTAGTGTCTCTTTGTGTCTGTTTAGTGTCTCTTTGTGGTTGTTTAGTGTCTCTTTGTGGCTGTTTTGTGTCTCTTTGTGGTTGTTTAGTGTCTCTTTGTGGCTGTTTTGTGTCTCTTTGTGTCTGTTTAGTGTCTCTTTGTGGCTGTTTAGTGTCTCTTTGTGGCTGTTTAGTGTCTCTTTGTGGTTGTTTAGTGTCTCTTTGTGGTTGTTTAGTGTCTCTTTGTGGCTGTTTAGTGTCTCTTTGTGGCTGTTTAGTGTCTCTTTGTGGCTGTTTAGTGTCTCTTTGTGGTTGTTTAGTGTCTCTTTGTGGTTGTTTAGTGTCTTTTTGTGTCTGTTTAGTGTCTCTTTGTTGATGTTTTGTGTCTCTCTGTTTGTGGTTGTTTAGTGTCTCTTTGTGGCTGTTTAGTGTCTCTTTGTGGCTGTTTAGTGTCTCTTTGTGGCTGTTTAGTGTCTCTTTGTGGTTGTTTAGTGTCTCTTTGTGTCTGTTTAGTGTCTCTTTGTGTCTGTTTAGTGTCTCTTTGTGGTTGTTTAGTGTCTCTTTGTGTCTGTTTAGTGTCTCTTTGTGGTTGTTTAGTGTCTCTTTGTGGTTGTTTAGTGTCTCTTTGTGTCTGTTTAGTGTCTCTTTGTGGTTGTTTAGTGTCTCTTTGTGGCTGTTTTGTGTCTCTTTGTGGTTGTTTAGTGTCTCTTTGTGGCTGTTTTGTGTCTCTTTGTGTCTGTTTAGTGTCTCTTTGTGGCTGTTTAGTGTCTCTTTGTGGCTGTTTAGTGTCTCTTTGTGGTTGTTTAGTGTCTCTTTGTGGTTGTTTAGTGTCTCTTTGTGGCTGTTTAGTGTCTCTTTGTGGCTGTTTAGTGTCTCTTTGTGGCTGTTTAGTGTCTCTTTGTGGCTGTTTAGTGTCTCTTTGTGGTTGTTTAGTGTCTCTTTGTGGTTGTTTAGTGTCTTTTTGTGTCTGTTTAGTGTCTCTTTGTTGATGTTTTGTGTCTCTCTGTTTGTGGTTGTTTAGTGTCTCTTTGTGGCTGTTTAGTGTCTCTTTGTGGCTGTTTAGTGTCTCTTTGTGGCTGTTTAGTGTCTCTTTGTGGTTGTTTAGTGTCTCTTTGTGTCTGTTTAGTGTCTCTTTGTGGTTGTTTAGTGTCTCTTTGTGGTTGTTTAGTGTCTCTTTGTGTCTGTTTAGTGTCTTTGTGGTTGTTTAGTGTCTCTTTGTGGCTGTTTTGTGTCTCTTTGTGGCTGTTTAGTGTCTCTTTGTGGTTGTTTAGTGTCTCTTTGTGGTTGTTTTGTGCCCCTGATTGTGTTGCGTCTCCTGTATCATTCTGTCTCTCTGCTGTGTTACATCCCATCCCTTGTTACAACGTTGCTTACCTTTGCGTGTCTTCGTGGTCGTGTTCAGCATCTCCGTGGCAGTCTCTGTTGTGATATCATGTCTTTGTGGTATTTTGGAGGATTCTGTGGTTGTTCTATTTTTGCCTCTCTGTTGTGATACATCTCCTTTTGGCCGCCTGACCACTTGGGCCGCATGCAAATACCGTCACCTCGCTCCTCAGATAGCAACGCAACCGGTTCCCTCCAATCACAATCAGCCCAACATGGCAGGGCCGCTCCGCTTTGGAAGCAAGCACCTGTCAGCGGCATGCGGCGAGGACCGAGCGATGCGAGAAGGAGGGGCATGAAACACAAGGGAAGATGGCGGACGAGGAGATTAAAGAGGGTGTTGTTCAGGGGGAGGCGGGGCTGCTGGCAAACGGACTCTCTTATCTAACCAACCAGGAACACAGAGATTTGGCAGAACTGGATGTCTTCGATTGAGGGAGGAGATTACCGGTAAAAAAAAAAAAAAAAAGACAAAATGACGATTGAGACAGAGCAAGATGCCAGAGGATGGAGAAAATGAAAGGGGAGGAAGGAGGAAGGAAACAAGGGAAGGAAAGAAGAAAGTCAGAGTTGATGTAAGGAGGACAGAATATGGATGGAAGAAAAAGGGAAGGAGGTAAAGAAAGCTAAATAAGGAGGGAGCGACAGGATGGAGGGAGGGAGGGAAGTGAGGACAGAAGGGAGAAAAGGGAATGAAGCTGAGGGAGGGAAGGAAGTAAAAAAAAGAAGAAGAGCATGAACGAAGGGGAGGAAACTGGAGGAAAGAAGACAGGAGGAAATAATAATAGTAAAAAATAAAGAGAGGATGGGGGGAGGAACAGAAATCACAATGGAGGCAAGAATGAAAGGATGTCCGGAAGGAAAAGGAGGAGAAATGAAGAGAACAAGTGACAAGGAAGGAGAGGAAGTGGCTGGATGAACAGTAGGAAGAAAACGACACTCAAACCTTCTACTCTGCTGATGTCAACCCCTTGAGGGGACGCTGACCTCTGACCTCTGACCTCTCTGACCTTCCCTGGAGCGATTAGGTTTCTATCTTTATTAAACGCCCCCCCCCCCCCCCCCCCCGAAACAAGAAATACTGTGTTATAATTTGAGACCTCAGACGATCTGTTGTGTTGCCTGCATGCATGTGTGTGTGTGTGTGTGTGTGTGTGTGTGTGTGTGTATGCACTAATTTTGTCGCCATGTTTATTTATGGCTCAACACTCAGGCAGCTGTTAAGACGCCGGCGGACTGATTGTCACACTTCTGCTTTGGTTGAAGACGAGGATTGTACTGGATATATACTGTGTGTGTGTGTGTGTGTGTGTGTGTGTGTGTGTGTGTGTGTGTCACCCGGTCATGTTTCAGCCCAGCAGACTCCATCTGCATGTGTGTGTGTGTTTGTTTGTGTACATGAGTGTTTATGTTTCCATGTGTGGACTGACAGGTTTTATCGTGTGTGTGTGTGTGTGTGTGTGTGTGTGTGTGTGTGTAAAGGTGAAGTAAAGGTCGTCACCATGCGGCGTGTGAGTTGTTTGCATGTAAACACCAGGCTGTTGCTGGGGGTCTGAGCGGGAACTGATGGCTATTTTGAGGTTAACGCTCCACTCCAGCATCCCAGCAACGTGCCCCCGTATCCAGGCTTTCACCAGCTGACCCCCCCCCCCCCACCAATGAACAGCGACTCTCTAAGTAATATTAAATCTTGTATTGATCAAATCTCCCGCTCCGACCAGATATTGTTTGAACTTGACGTCTGAATTTGTTTCCGCTGTGGCCTTCTCTCTTTCCTGCCCCCCGGGAGCGGCCGATCCCGCGTGGTTGACCTCGTATCACGTCGTTACGGGCAATAACTTCCCACGAAGATGGACAACAACATCATGTTTGGTTGCTGCGTCGTTCCTGGAAAAACCAATTGCCCTTTGGGGACAAATAAAGACTTGTTTTCTTGTAGAAAGACGTAAAGCAAACCATCATTATGGATTCCCATAAGTGATCACTTTCTCTGGTTTTACTATTTATAGGTATGTAACATTACCAATTAAAAAATAAACATTTACAGCATTTTTCTCAGGATCCAGTGTTTTCAGACCTCGAGTAATGCTAATAATAGACCGGAATTGAATATCCGCCTTACATGTAGAGATGCTGATATAAGAAAAAACTGAAGTGGTCATTTTGGGAGTTTAAAAGGTTGAGATGTGACATTCGAGTGTCTACAGTTCAGTGATCCTGTCATGTGATCCAGATTCTTCCTAATGGACCTTGAGGTGAGATTGTTTTGCCAACAGATCAAAAAACATGAACGAACGTGCTGAAGATCAGGATGCTCTTGTTGTGTTTTATAGGACTTTTTCATGCAAGAACGGCTGCTTTTTTCTGAACATCATCATATAAAACAGGAAATTTAATGGCGTCACCTTTAACCTTTATTTTGAAATGATGGATTCATTGAGAAAATATTTGACCGATCCATCCATAATGAGCATTATTGCTGGCTGCGGCCTCGGATCAGATTTAGCCAAGAATTCTTTGTGTTGCTGGACTTTCTTCCGTCTCCGAGCACCTTGGAAGAAGGCGACGACGCCACTTCAACCATAATCCATGAGACAGAAACGTTGAGACATCTCACACCGGACGGACAGATCAAACCGTACATAGGATGACAGAAAATCCTCTCCATTTCAGATGTTCCTTCCTTTCACATCCGAAAGGAAGGAATTGTGTCTTTGACAACCCAGAGATAATCTGTTCCTCCTTCTGTCCGCCCGCCTCACTCATCACCTTGTCTTTTTGGTTTTAATCACAAAAAAAGGTTTCAGCATTAATCCTCTTTGTTCCTACTATAAAAATAAAAGTGACGCCTTCCGTCTGTGTTTCACGCTCTGTCACCCCCCCTCGCTGTCTTCCCACCTCCCCTGGCCCGGTTTAATTAGAATAATGGCAGCTCCATCCGCCAACTCGAAAGGGATAACGTCAACTCTGACAGCGCCAGTCAATTCTCATTTCAGAGATTACACGCTCGCATCCTGGCTTTGACCCGCCACGCCGAAACGCTCGCCGCCGTCACGCGGCTCATCTGGGGGACGCATCAATCAAACGCTGGTATCTCTGGAGATCGATGGCTGAGTCGCTGTGACAGGACAGGAAGAGAGGCACGCCGACATGGAATCAGTCAGCGCTTGCTGGAGCAATAACCGAAAGGGGGAAGCAACAGCGTGGAGGTTGCTTTGGATCAATCAGAGGGTCACGTATCAACCAAAGGACCTCCCGACACCCGGCTCACCCGTTTTCCCTCCAGTGGGAAGTAAACAGGGGCCTCGATCGTTAACATGAAGTACGTCACATCTGAGATGTTGGCATTAATAACTGAGTATGGATTTAACGATCCAGAATCCAGAATGACTCACGTTAATAATAGGACTAGCGATATGTTCTTTTAATTTATTTTACCAATTTTAATTAGATGTTAAAAAGGAAACATTAGGAAGTAGAAGTCTACATCTCACTTACGGATCAATTCATACCACTTAATGAGCCATCTTGGAATTATTGCAGCCAGTGAAAGGAAGTGAATATATTAGGACAGAAGCAGCAGAGCGGCACCTCAACCAGCACCCTTACTGGATCTGGATCCATGTGGGTTGTGGTGTGAAGTTGCCATCAGTGTAAGCTTCATGATTCAAGGTCAACTTTACAGTGAGTGTTAAAGTCATCTTAGTAGCTAACTAGCATTGGTAGCGTTGGTAGTGACCTGTCAATCAGAAGGTAAGCCCCGCCCCCTAAAGCATCCCCTGCTTTCTGGTCTGGTGGACTCTAAATGGACCATAATGTACTAGATGAACATCATGCTGGATTGAAGAAGACTTGAAACTAGAGATTGAAACCATAAACTCATCAATTGAAGTCTGGTCTTCCAACGCAACTAGAGGAGGCGCTTCAGCGTTGGCTTCACTTTTCAGAGCCGGAGGTCTCCGTCTGGGACGAACAAACACCACGGCAGCTCAATCGGCGGAGGTCCTCAGCGGGTGCAGCAGCAGGACGTTTCCAGGAAACTCGGCAACACCCACATGTTCACACAGTGATTCTGTCATTGCCAGCCTGCGTGGATCGGAGCTGTCGGCTGCAGAGTTTGAAGAGGAGTCGGGTTTATCTGCAACACTTTGAGCAGCAGTTTTCATGGAGTCAGATTAAAGAGGTGGACAGACTTTTAAAGGGAAGAAATCCTCCTCTGATCCTCCTCCACTACACACCATCAGATCTTCCAACACCTCCCAGGAAATACTCTGTACCGGAGGTTTGTAACCACCACTTTCTGGGTTCTATGTTTCCTCCACCAATCAATGATTTTAGTCAACTTCCCAGAACGCCTCCCAACAACTTCTTTAATTATCTCATGAGTCCAGTCAGCGAGCCAGCTGATCTCGGATCAGGTTTGAGCAGCTGTGGGTGATGATTAATGAAGCTCAGTTCAACATTGCAGCTCTAGAAGTGTTTAATGAAGCCTTGCTCAACAACAAAATCAGTCTCACTTGGACTTAAGAGTTGCAATGTTGAGTAACATTGGTGAGATATTACATTACAATGTTACTGCAATTAAAATGTAACTTATTACATTACATTACCTACTGAGAAAATACCTCATGTGTGTTGTTGTTCGGTCCCTAAGATTAATGTAAACATTCTTTTGAAATTCAAAAAGATCAAAGATCAAAAATCATATTGCGTTCCTTTTTTTTGGGATGGTGACATAAAACTTAATGACAGACATTCAAAACCTAATTTGAAAACCTTGAGAATAAATTGCAACCCTAATATTCACACTACCTCTATGACGTCACCTTTTTTCTATGGTTTAGTTGGTTACTTTTTTCTGTTTGATTGATCACGGTTACACTAAGGGCTGGCTCAGACTTGTCTTGGACCAGCCCTTAGTTAAACTGCCAGGGGCTTCTCTTCTCTCATTGGTGCTGTGAGTTCGGTGACCTTCATACCCAGCAGACCTCTGCCCAACTGGTTCTGAAAAGTGAAAAAAAAAACAGCTCGGGTGCCGCTCTGCAGTCCAAATATGGTCACTTCCTTTCACTGGTTGCAAAAAGTCCAATATGGCGACAAAATGCCAAACTCGAGGCTTCAAAACCGTAGTCCAAAAATAAGCAAAATAGAATAGAAATGTCCAACCACGGGAGGGCGGCATGTTTATTTTAATATTGTACTTTTCAGCTGAGTCAAGCAGCGACCGGATGCCAACTATCTCTGCTTAGTCAACGCGTTGCCGGCGTTCTCGCGCTCGCTATCGGGTTTCCAGTTGGGTCGTCGTCGTGTCACGTACAGCAGAGCGAGGCGTCCTTGAGCGATACGCGATACCTTTCATCTCTCAGAATAATCCGTCCAGTTCCCCGACATTGTTTGTGCTAAACCGAGCGTCTTGTAACTCGAGGCGGCCTGGAAGCTCGCTGTGTAGCCGCGAGGGTTAAGGCAGCGCTGACCCCCCCTCCTCCTCCGCCTGGTCTAAATATAACTGACTGGCGGCTGGCTTACATGAGCACAGGTCAGGCGTCTCTGGTTTCCACGACACCTGATCCGGAGGACTCACACTCACGGACCATGTGCTCCGAGCTGCAGGAAAACACGTGGACGTTTGAGTTGGGCTGCTTTGTTTGTGTCAGCTGCACACGCGCTGATTTACACACCAGCGTGCAAAAAAAGAAAAAATCCCGGGGCTGCCATGGCGATGGTGGAAAAACAAGTCCAGACATGTCGGAACATCGCGGACGCCACGCCAAAACCTCCTGGCACCCGGTCCAATACATCTCTTTATATATTTCAAACATACTAACTAGTACTTAAAGTCACATTATACAGTTTTTACAGATTTTACACAAAAACGTGTCTGACAATCAAACCGTGACTTTAGAAATTTGTCGCCAATTGAACTTGATTTTCTCGGCGCTGCCTCTAGTCTATCCACATTGTTATTTCCATTCTGTTTCCTATTTGCATTGCATTGTGGGACTGTTGATGAACTCAAATGAATAACTCAAATGGTGATTTACATGTATGATTAGTAGCCTGGCATCCAAATGTTCATGTCGTAAAGTGATCAAGTAAAAACAGAAAATCCAACATTAATATGACAAATTAACTGGCTTTAAGTGATGTATTTCTATTTAAATGAGGACTGCCGGAAGTATAAAATCATATATAATGATATGATATGTAGGCAACACTTTTAAAGAACCAGAAATTATTATTTTTATTATTATTATTATTATTATTATTATTATTATTATTATGATTATTATTATTATCATTATTATTATGAGCCTAAAAGGTTGCATTGTGCCTCTACATTTATTAATTCATTGATATATGTTTACTTTTTGAGCAGCCAAGCTTTTTTTAATAAAAATTGAGGACAAAATTAGGCTGACAGCTTTTGACACGGGCCTGATTTTTGAAAAAGAAGAATATAAATCAGCTTCCAGTGAAAAGAAAGAAAGTAGGGCAGTGAACAGGCTCTGTTTACTCTACTTTGGAGACACTTTTCAAAATACTTTTAAAAATAATTCAGCAGCGAATGAATCGGAATAAGAGGATTGTTTTTTTCTAAATTTGTTAAAAGGAGCAAATCTTCATCTGTATAAATACCACTGGGTTTTCACTGAATGTCATATTGTTACCGTGACATGGCAAGGAAACCACTTAGATTCAGTGTATTTTAAGTGTAAGGATTTTTTTTTTTTAAGGAGAACATTTTTGGAAAGTCAGAACATAATTCAAAAGCATGAACATTTTGAAGGGTTATTTTTGGATAGTGAGTGGAAAAGATTAAACTTCATGCAGTCGTCTGTATTTGATGGGAAAGACTTGGTTTAAAGGTTAAAGGTCATTATTAGGTTTAGGTTAGGGGCTAATAAATGTCTTATGTCAGTGAGGGTTCAAACGAGTGTGTGTGTGTGTGTGTGTGTGTGTAAAGGGGGTTTGGGTTTCACTGGGTCAGGGGTTCAGATGTTTGTTTAAATATAACATGGATGTATCCAGAAAAAGACATGCACACAGTTAGAAGAGGGGGATTATCTGCATGTGTGTATGTAATATATGTGCCTCTGCTGGATGAGTCTACCCAGCAACCCCCTCTGCCCTCTCGGGGGGGTCTGAGGATGGCCTCCACATGTGGGACGTTCATGTCCTCAGAGTCCAGATCCCGAATATCCAAATGTTCTTATGGAGCTGGAGGCATACAGACTGTAGATATGAAGTGATCATGACTCCGGTTTTTGAAGCCTCGAGTTCTACATTTCAGTCGCCGCCATCTTGGGTTTTTTGCAACCGGTAAACGTAAGTGATCGTTCTTGGACTGCGGAGGAGCAATGGGCGGATCTAACAAACACAAGCCATCTGGCTTCTGGTGCGAAGCTGCTAACAAGGTTAGCTTCATAATTAAAGGTGAAAAAAGTAGGAAGTAGCTAATTACATTGCTAGTGTGGTAGCGACGGTAACAAGGCCGCTGTGGTAGTGAGCTGTCAATTAGCAGGTAAGCCCCGCCCCCTAAAGCATCCCCTGCTTTCTGGTCTGGTGGACTCTAAATGGACCATAATGTACTAAATGAACATCATGCTGGATTGAAGAAGACTTGAAACTAGAGATTGAGACTAAACTCATGTTTACAATGTTTACTGAGATAATACATCAAGAGAGAAGTAGGACCATTTTCTCAGAGACTTCTATACAACCAGAGAGGAGTCGCCCCCTGGTGGCCAGCAGAGAGAAGTAGGACCATTTTCTCATAGACTTCTATACAACCAGAGAGGAGTCGCCCCCTGGTGGCCAGCAGAGAGAAGTAGGACCATTTTCTCATAGACTTCTATACAACCAGAGAGGAGTCGGCCCCTGGTGGCCAGCAGAGAATAGTAGGACCATTTTCTCATACAACCAGAGAGGAGTCGCCCCCTGGTGGCCAGCAGAGAGAAGTAGGACCATTTTCTCATAGACTTCTATACAACCAGAGAGGAGTCGCCCCCTGGTGGCCAGCAGAGAATAGTAGGACCATTTTCTCATACAACCAGAGAGGAGTCGCCCCCTGGTGGCCAGCAGAGAGAAGTAGGACCATTTTCTCATAGACTTCTATACAACCAGAGAGGAGTCGCCCCCTGGTGGCCAGCAGAGAGAAGTAGGACCATTTTCTCATAGACTTCTATACAACCAGAGAGGAGTCGCCCCCTGGTGGCCAGCAGAGAGAAGTAGGACCATATTCTCATAGACTTCTATACAACCAGAGAGGAGTCGCCCCCTGGTGGCCAGCAGAGAGTATGACAGTTTAAGGCACTTCAGCTTTGGCTTCACTTTTCAGAACCGGAGGTTGGCGTACTCCGGGATACCATGACATCACTGCTGGGTGTGGCCAAAGGAAGTCATTTTCTCTACGGCCTGAAAAGTTAGTATTCAGTGTTTACCTCCTTTTCTGCTGTGACCTCAGTGGAAGGCGATGAGTTAAAAAGTGAACTGAAATTCTAAAAAAAAAAAAAAAAAAAACGCATTTCACGGAGCATAAGGTAAAATATAATCCTAACACAAACCCAAAAAGGTTAAAGAGCTCCCAAACATCCGTATTCAGAGCAATTGGAATAATCAGAATGTTCTTCTGAACCCGGGCTCTGACTGCAGCGTTTAAAGATTGGTTTCCATTTTTTTTTTTTTTTTCCCTCAATATGGTTGGCTCTCGGTGAAAGTAGGTCGACCACAGTGGAAGCTTGGCTTTCCTCTTCGTAGACGCTTCCTCACTTTGGGTTTTCTCTGCAGGAGGAAAAAAAAAGCTCTCTCAGTCTGCATGCCGGGCTCTTTGAGGATTCACGGGCCAAGAGAGACACATCGTCAAGTGTTCGTGGACTCATGAATGCTTCGTTTTAGGCACACATTGGTTTCCATTTATTTCCATGAAAATCAACATGCAGAGACTTGAAAAAAATTGCTGCATACTGATAAAAGCCATAATGATCTCCGTCTTTGTTTTTTGTCAATAACAGTGGAAAAAGTTTCTGTCTCAGCATGTTGAGTCTGTTTTGTTCAACTGAAGAAAGAATCCAAAATACACATTCCAGTGTTTATTTTACAAAACTTTGTCTATTTGCATCTATTTCACCTATATTCCCCAAAAGTTAGCTTTCAATCAATCTAAAAATCTAAGCCAGATAACGTCCAAAAAGGAATGCAATGCTGGGTTCACACCGAACGCGGAGCACATTTTTCGCACGGCATTTATTGCATACAAAGTCAATGCAAAGATGCGAAAAGATGCAAATTTGCACTGGTTATTTTAAGTGTTGATAGAGCAGCTTTAATGTTAGCATAGCCTAGCTCCCATCAACCAGACTCCATTCAGAAAACAAGCATTTTTTAAGTTATTTGCTTGTCGTCTTGCAGACAGACATAACAAAACACGACTTCAGACACTTTACAAATCATCCTCATTATGTCGTTACTTTGGGATCATTTTCTAACTGTTTATTGCAATTAAATCACAGCAAAATTGTTTGTTTTGGTTCATCCAGCTGTAGTAAACCAGCCGATGTGTATCTTGTGAATACAGCTTGGTAACATGTACAAAGCAGCATAAGTGGTGATTTCAGCCGTGATGGACGAAACCTTGTCGGTGTCAACGAGAAGGGAAGGAGGCGGGAAATTATCTTTTGGGTTTGATGTGAACGCAGCGTCGTGAAACTGTTGCGTGATGAATTTATTTGTCTTTAATAAGAAAAGAAATTCATCCTCAGAAAAAATATTATGTTATCCATCCAAGTCTCTCTCTCCTCTCTCTCTCTCCCTCTCTCTCTCTTGGCAAGGCGCCCGGACTCAAACATCCCCTCTCACAAATATGCACTCCCCCCTCCCTCCCTTCTTCATCCCCCTCAAACCACCACGCCATCTAAACATATCCTACCCCTGGCCTGCTGGAGAACTTTCCATGAGGCTGTGACTGACACCGGAGAGATCCCCCCATCCCCCCCACCTTCCCACAAAAACCCCATCCCATCTCCGACCACGGCGAGGGAGGAGGGACACGCTCGTCCATGAATCATGGCTGGGAACCAGATGTTCACAGCTAACAATGACAGAGGGGGGAGAAATCTCCGCCTCTGCTCGCTCCTGTGGGGATTTCAGCTACCATACAGGCTGTTATTAGAGCAGGGTTGGGCCTTCTTTTTTTTTTTTAGCTTGGGAAAAAGATGAGAGCATGCAAAGCTGTCAGGGTCGCGGTGGAAATCCTGCTCCGCCCGTCGGGACGACTCGATGAATGAGCGAATCATGAAAGGACCGGATCAGGTGGAGGCTGCAAGGCTCATCCTGCACGAGAGCAGCGGCGGCTCAATTTACTCCACGGCCCAACAGAGGGAAAGGATGCAATTTCAAAATAATAATAATAATAATTCCGAGTGCTTACATTAAAATAATAATAAGTAAAATATATCTGAAGTGGAAGCCTTTATTCATCATTTAGATTAAAAATCTAGTCATCAAGATAACAGAGCATGAATGACACTAACAGTTTGTAGGTGCTTTTATTTTGTTGAACTTTGATTTTTCTGGTCCAAACCTTCCTGCCACAACAGATCAATACAGCAGCTCAGAAGGAAGTGTCCCCAAAAAAAATTCCCAATTTACAAGTAAGAAAAAGAAACTTAATAAACCAGAGTGTATGAATTATGGCTGTTGTCGTTAGTTTTGGGTATTTTAATAATAATAATAAATTTGATTGATAATGCACTTTACATCAACTCAATGACGTCAAAGTGCTAATATGTATTTTGATTTTTGTAGTGTAGCGTACGTTGTTGAAGCCAAACTGTTTACACGCTACTTCTGCTAGCAAGCTAATGTTGCTAGGTTAATCAGTACTGTTATGACTTTAGCTAGCCAAACTATTTAAACGCTACTTCTGCTAGTGTGCAAATGCTAACATCGATCTGTACTGTTATAACGTTAGCTAGCTAAACTTTTGACAGCTTTATGGTTGCTGTGGTAACAAATTTAACGTTATCACCTCCACCATTGATTTATCGTTATGTGTGAGATAAACAGGAGAAAACTAAAGTGAGCTTCAGAGATGAGAATTGTGGATGATTTCAGTCCAGTTATTTATGTTAATGGATTCTTTTTGCATTGTACGGCACAACAAGACATTTATATTTCCCGAGATATCGTCCGTTTTAAAATGTGTAAATTGTTTAAGTGGTCCAATCAAACGTGAAGGCTTTGATTCAAATGCCTGGGTTAACTGTACACCGCTCAGAGATCCAGCTCCTGACCCTCTGGGGTCCCTCAGGGCTCGTTTTCCGGGCTCCTAACCCTCTGCTGGGCCCTCGGGCCTCGTTTTTTCGGTCTCTCCGCTCGGCTGAAGCTCTTACGCAACACCACACAGGAAGAGAGCAGCGACAGTTTAGAAAACGGTGCTCCGAGCTGGAGGTTCATACATATAGAGCGACAGCCGGAGGCGAAATGGGACGCACAATGGCACGTGCACACGCCCACGCACGTGCACCGGCGGTTAATGGGAGGGAGCTGTCATATTGGTATGCATGGATGGAGTGTGGGAGGAGGAATAAAGTCACATTTCACAGCCTGCGGCAAGAAAACACGGAGGAGCCTTTGATGTGTGAAGATGGTGAAAATTCAGCGGAAGTTTTGTTCACATGGCGGCGGTTTCCTAACAGCGGGGAGGACCAGAACGCGGCTGTCCATCACCAACGCTGCTTCTCGCCTCCATCAGCTCTTCGCTTTAACACATGGGCGTCTTCTTTAATGTTGTTGACACGTACAAACTACAATAAACGTATGTTTGTGTTAGTATTCTGGCGGGAAGACAACTTTTTGTTTTTAACCATCTCGTTTCCAACCTTTATTTAATAACATTCCAACCCTAATTAATTCATTTAAGTCCACTTCCTTTAACTTCACTTTAGTTCCCTTGAGCCAACTGAACTAATGAAATGTACCCTTTTACGTTTTCAGATCTCCCAACTTCACTCAACTTTGCTGAAATGCCTTAAACTTGCATTCTGTCTTTTGGCCATCAGGTGGCGACTCCTGGTGATGGTGACTGCTCGCAAAGAGGAGTCCGATTGTGTGGAAGTCAATGAGAAAATGAACCTACTTCTCAGCGAACCTAAAATTAATTATTAAAAAGTATGGTGAGCGAGCTTCAGATTGGAAGGAACTTATAAATGACACCTTCGATAAAAGGAATTGGGGGTAAAAAATAAAATAAGTAATGAAAACATAACAGCGTTATGGAAGCCAGCAGGCCGCGTCCCAAAACGAAGCTGCTTTGATGTCTGACTGACGCGACTCAGCTCCCACCCTCCACACAGAAGAGACACGGAGTGAAACAAGCTGCTGTGTGTGTGTGTGTGTGTGTGTGTTTACAGTGTCAGAGCCTTTGAAATGATCAGAGCCGGCTGATTGGCTCTGACCTGCGGCAGGATTAGAAACACATGTCGGGCACTTCCAGCCAGATGAAACGCCGTGGCGGGTTGTTTACACGCGGCGGCGGCGGCGGCATCATCACGCCACAAAACGCCACATGTGTGATGTTTCCATACATGAGTGTGAGTGGTTTACGTGACATAAGTCACACACACACACACACACAGATGAAGCGCAGATGACACAGCGAGGTGCAGGCGGAGGTCACAGGGTTAAAGGTCAGCAGGTCATCAGCTGCTGCATTTCCATCAGCCCTCCTGTCCATCACGTCTGCTGGCATTTAGCCTCGCTGTCAGCTCACACAGTTAGCTCACACAGTTAGCGCCGCCGGGTGAAACAAACGATCCTGTCCTGTAACCATAGTTACCGTACCGTTACTTAATTAATACGTTAATTTAAGTGGCTTAGAAGCAGTCGTGGTCTCTATATGACCTGGAAACAAGACTATCAGAGACAGATTGGCTATATTTCTATAGTTGATTTAATTTAACTGAGTTTCTCTGCAAAGAATCATACAAAAGCAACACTTTGTGCTGTTTTTTTTTTGTTTAGTTTGTTTTCTTTTCTTTTTTTCTCAGAAATATTGTCATAAGTTTCCTGGAAACAAGATATTCAGCACAAAGAAAAGTTTGTAAATTAAAATGCCTTTTATGTGAAGATGCCACAGAAACCCAATTCTCAGCTCTCCTCCTCTTCGTCACTCAAAATCCAGTTTAAGGATTTGAGAAATAAAAATCTTAGCTTAATGTTTGTTTTTTTTGTTTTAGTTTTTTTTTCTGTGCCCCAGTTCGTGGTAAAATCAGAGCCCAGCGGGGACGAAGGAAAGCAGATGAGAGTGTGTGTGAGGGGACGGAGGGAGGAGGACTTTGAGATGATTTCATCCATCATGTGAATATCGGCCAACAAAGGATGCTGGCTCTTCCTGACATGGGTGTCTAAAAATAGACAGCAGTGGGCCGCGGTGGTAGTGGCGACGGATGACATTAATCATGCAGAAGAAGAAGAAGAAGAAGAAAGACCATCCGTCCTCCAGAGGAACGATGAAGATGAAGATGAAGATCTGATTGTTTGTATTCTGTCCTGGTGAGATGCTGATCAGCTGTTCTTCTCTGTTTATTCCCTTACTGTTGTGCTGTTTCAACATCTACTTTCTACACATAATAATGTTTAATGGACCTTTTTTGAAATATTAAACACTGACGACGTTGACACACAAACAGGTATTAAGGCAGAAAATCAGAGAACGTGTTTATCCGAACAGCAGAACCGTATTGTTGATTGATCATTTGATCAGAAATCAGATTTCCATGTTATTGAACTTCCCCTCAGTGCCAGACATTTTCTTTTAGTACCAGTAGATTTGCCAGATTTCTTCTTAGAAACACTGTTGACTGAATTCAGAGGGAAGCATCTGTTCTTCCTTTGAAGACCCCCCCCCCCAAAAAAAATATGTCACTTTTTTTCCTTGCACTCCTAAAAACACATGTTGTAGCAGTCGGCGCTGACACTGACGTCCGTCCTGCTGATTTGTGCTGTCGGAAACCGGGCGCAAAGATATGTTGACTAATGAAGTTCTCTCGCTAAGAGTGTTCAAAAAAAAAGGGAAAGGTGAGGCTTTTAAAGCGGAGGTGTTTTCCTCCTCCAGTGGAGGCCGTCCTCTGGGGCTTTTCGGACTTTTATGTCAGCGAGGTGACATAAACTGCTGGAGCTCTCCGAGGAAGAACAGCAGTCTGGAAACCTCATGACTCCAATGAAAATAGCCCAGACTATAAATCCTGTTTTCCAGTCGTTTCTTTTTTTCACCCCCCTCCCCTTTTTGGAAGAGCAGCAGGGAGGAAATAAAATGTGTGTCCTTGTTTCGGAGCAGCGGTGACCTGATTTCCCCGCATCCACACTGCCTGCATTTATTCCGCCTGCTATCAGCTGACTGTTCGTTGGGATGGGGGAATCTCTTCCCCGTCCCCAGCGGTGACACGCGCCTCCTCATCTGGATGTTAATCCGATGCATCCTCCTCTCTGGGGAAGGAGGTGGGGGGGGGGAGAGAAATCTACCGCTTTTTGGCTCGCAGGGATATAAAAACTGTCTTGTTTTGTGCTCTGGCGCTCCACAGGGAAGCGTTCTGGGACGTTTGTTAAAGGCCCGAATTCATGTGGGCCTGCGTCACACACATCGGTAACATATATCACATGGTGTAAACAGTTTGACATTTGGCTGAATGTGCTCCACGCAGCATTAGCAGACCAACACAGAGCTAAATTGTCTGTAAAGAGCAGCAGACCGTCTCCCACCACGTGTTTTTGCTGTTGTACAACTAACCAAAGCCCGACCCCCCCACATGCACATTCAACTCTGGACCTTGTCTTCAATAACAGCCCTGTAGACACACACACACACACACACACACACACACAATAGACACTCAGTTCTCACTCCACAGATATTGCCACATGTTGTAATCCTTTGATAAGATTTGTATTTTTTTCTCAACAGCGTAAAGGTCAACTGGTTGCAAAAAAGAAGTCAAGAGGATAACACACTTTCTGTCATACAAGAAAACATACTCTTTTACGCCGATGAAACCCCCATTAAATGTCATTCATTATATTAAGCTCTAAACTATATGGCCAATGTATTGTATTCAGACACATTTGTTGACACAGGAAGTGGACCTGAACGCAATTACGCCACACCAAGTTTAACACTTCAAAGTTAAATATATGTCAGTTACTTTTCAAAATATGTAACAGTTTCCACACGAAGATCCACGATCCACCGCACAGCACCCGGAGACTGTATAAGATTTGGACGTAGTGATGTCACAGTTAGCTTACAGCACAAAGGTCGTTAGCTGCTAGCGTCTCCTAAGCTACGCCAACGATCCACCTCTTTGACCATTAACGAGGGCTGCATCATCACCCACTTTGAGTTCCCCGACGGTTCTTCGGAAACTCTTCGGGGGCAACATGATAGAGACTACGTCAATAGAGTCAATGTCGAAATGAGATGTGGCCTCGGCACCGCTTGGGGCCCCCAAATGGTCAAGAACCGCCAATGCCCAAGTATCATCTCTTTTTCTAAATATCTATATTTTTCTTGTCCACCTCAAAGTTTCATAGTTCACAGTTGAGACGGGATTTAAAGCTCAGGAATAAAAGTGTGACACAAAGAGATTTTCTTTGGAGATAAGAGGTTTGCTGACGTCGGGGGTGCAGCAGAACAAGGCGGGACGGTTCAAACGCTGGACTTTGATTTGAGGGGACAACCCAAACATTGAGCAAGTCTGGTTGAAAGTGCTGAGCAGCTGTTACACATTTACCAGAAGGTTGGCAGGGAAGCAGCTCTTCCCTTCTTTAAGCGGCCCTGCGCTGCCGCGGGGGGATATTTAATTACAAAGCAGATCTGCAGAAGATGATCCGGGCCCCCCAACACGGCTGAGAGCCCGGCTCCACCCTGTGCAGCGAAGAAAAACCGCACTGTATTTAAAAGCTCACGCTCAAAGCTGAGGCTAAACAGAGGGGCCGGAAGGATGGGAGCTCCTTTTTTAAAGAGCGTACCTCGGAGATGTTTGCCAAAAAGAAGATGAAACAACGAGGCTTAAGGGAAGGGGAAGAAGAAAAAAAAGAATCTGCCAAAACTTGACGCTCAACAGACCGGATGAATGAGACAGTCACGTTTTGTCTTTGTAAAAACTCTTTCATCAGATGTGTAAAAAGAAAAGCTTCAATATGGAGGGCAACGAAGATTTACTGCAATGTTTTATGAGACTTTTGGAGTAAAATATGTTGCTTATACTCTCCACAGATATATTTTATTGATCATTTTTACCCCCCAAAACTGTTGCAACTAATATTTTCCGATCTGAGGTTAAGGTTTTGACAGCTTTGGGCATAAAAAATACTTTTTTACTCTTTTCAAAAGCTCGGGTTTGGGTTGAAATTACTTAATTAACTTTAGAGGACCTTCATCAATCGTTAAAATAATAAATAATTGATTAAAGTTGGGAAATTAGCACTCTAGGACTAGGTGTGTTTACATGGACGCTAATATTCCACTAATAATCAGAATAAAAATGCCTCATGTAACCACCTCAATTGGAAGAGACTACTGGAAGAGTTGAAATCTTGTTACCAAATTCGTTTGTTTGAAGCTAAAAGCAAGGTTGGTATTATTCGTATTTTATTGGCTGGTTAACGTCATACAGTAGCGCCACAGATCATCAACAAATGAAACCAAACAAAATTGATTCTACTAACAAGCATTACCCGTGTGGCCTGATATCACTTATGTCATATCAGCTGCCCCTCTGAACTGAGGAGTACCTCAAGGCTCTGTCCTAGGTCCTCCTCTATTTACCATCTACACGATTCCACTTGACTGATTCCACTGAGCTCCACTGTTGTTTAAAAACTTTTTGACTTAATCCCACATACCCTGTCCTGCTGGCCCTAGAACGCCAGATATACATTAATGCGTCGCCGAAAAACTATATTTGTGAGTTATTTCAAGAATGTAAAAAAATATATATTATTCACAGAATTTCAATCAATGCAAGGCGTACTTTGATACAATTTCATTGCGCTTCCCTCAGTGCTCTCGGACATAATTGATTGAGTGAGTGAGTGAAAAAAAGATCTTTTTGCACCCAATAGAACATCAAGCTCTTTTGCTATTTAACATCATGCGTTTGTCAGTTTGACATTTTAGTTGTGTTTACACGTCTTTGCCTGACTTTAGGCCTGACCTTATTTCCGGCCGCCAGATGCTGCAGCAGAGAGCTTCCTGTCGGGCTTTTTTTTTTATTTTTTATCTCTACTGGTCTGAGGTGATCAATATCAGATTTGCTCAGCTCTGTCTGCCGCGTAATAAACTGTCAGCCAGATAAGGTGCATGCTGCCTCAAAACCCTCCGCTGTACTGTAAAACTACCTCTCCAGCCAGCAAACAGTCCAGCCTTCTGCTCTCAGGTTATAAAGTATCAGCCTGGATAAAAGGGATCGACCCCCCCCCCCCCTCCCTCCGTGGCCTTTACTTCCTGCCAGCTCACTGACGTGGCAAATTCAGCGTCCCCCTCTGTTTATCTTCCAGCAGGGATATCCAGGCAACAGGGCCCTCGACTCCCAGGCTGCTATATTTGGGCCTTCGCCCCGTAAACCTCTTTCCCAGATAAAGAGTCAACACTGCACCGCGTTCCTTTCTTGGTGCTCGCTGCTGGGAGTTCGCTGATTAATGGCACAGGAGCCTCTGCCCGGCTCGACTGCTAATTATAGAAAGTGCAGCTGCTGGGTCTGACCCGCCTCCACCCACCCATCACTCCACGCACACCTTTCACACACGTCCCGCCTTCCTTTTCACCACCGAAGTCGAGGGCAAGACCGACGGGAGGTATCTCGTAAGGGTTTATCGGAAGGTATACGGACACTTTTGTCTCTGCCCAAAGTGTCCGATAGAGACGCACAAGGCACCCATGAGTGTCGAACAGCTATATAAACCCACCCGTGGCACCACAAGGCGCTAGGATCAACTGCTGCAGAGGTCCATTCAGTTTTATTTAGAGGCTAAGCCACGCCCCCTCCTGTTTCCCAGAAAAAAATATGTACGGGAGACAAATGACTCCGGCTACCATGAATTACACGTATAAAAAGCTAGCCATGTTCCACGAACAAAAGTCTTCTTACCTGATGTTGTTTTATCCAGCTGGGAAGTGAACATGAGCATCGGAGACGCACCACTTTTAGATGAGTCGCCTTTTGATGTGCAAAAAAATATTGTTTAAAATTGACAAAAAATGATTATCCATCTCTAGCCCTTGACTACCTACGTATATTTATTTTACCTCTTTATACAACTCTGCTCAGCTAACTTTGCTGCACCCCCCGATAGCAGGATATAATGGTTCCACCTCAACTTTGAAGCCCAAAATAAACACCAGTTTACTACTTTTGGTTTGTTGACTGTTGGAACACGATCACATACGTTTCCTGCAGAAAACTCCCGCGACCCGGATTGAAGGCAACTCCACTTCTTTACAAACTGGATAAGGCCTCCGGGGGCCAAGAGCTTCCCACCTTATTAAGCGTGTAATAAAACTGAACATGGCCGCCATGGGAATAAGGTCAATTTAAAATGAACCGGTTCTTGTTAAATATCAGTGTGAAGCTGCAGCCGCTTGTTATGAAATCACAGCGTCTTCTCAGTGTTTTCACCGCGTCGGCGTTGGCCGAGGTGAGAACAGCTGAGGTTTGTTGTTCCTGTGTGTTAGCTGTTCTCTTGAGTTCAAGGCATGTTTCCTCCAGCCCCATCCTGCATTTCAGAGTCAGGAAAGAGGAGGAGGAGGAGGAGGATTTTGGGTGAGGGACAGCTGAATAAACAGAGGGAACAGAGAGAGAGAGAGGAACAGGAGGGGAGGAGGGGGGAGAAAACCCTGAGTTTTTCTCCGAGTGTGCCACGTAATTTGAGCGAACCCATTAATCTCGGGCCACTGGCTCGTCGGGCCTTCTGGGTGTTGAGTTTCGGTGACAGATGAAAAGAAATGAGCTGGCTCGGCTGGAATCTGAGGCCGACCTCACGCCAAAGATGAGCCGGCCTGGGAGAGAGAGAGAGGGCGGAGGTCTGGATCTGGTTTAGATCGGGCCGTCTGATTGGCCAGCAGGCATCAAAAGAAGCAGCAGACCGACGTTTTTTAACCCCTCTGAGAGTTTTTGTTTGTTAAGAGGAATGTGAAAGTGAAAACCTGCCGTCCTCCTTCCTGTGCAACAAAGAGCAATAATACTCAACTTAAAATGGGTTGCATTTTCTTTTGAAGGGGGACCTCTCGGACCCCTTCGAGGGCCCCTGGCGTTCCCCCCCATAGAAACTGATTTAACTAAACATACTAGCTACACTTTTCATTCAACAACTTTTTTTCCCCCAGAGATTTCAACCACATCTCAAGGTCTTCATCGCGCTCGCGTTCACAGCTGGAGATCCACAAAACATTTCAAAAACGGTCAAAAACGTAACATGAAATCAGCGCCGCAGCTTCGTTATTGGGGATAACGTCATGAGATTGTTATTCAATGTAAGAAAAGGGAACAGGATGTACAAACTTTGTACTTTTTTTAAATAAAAACAAAACGTGAGTTTCGAAAAATCGCCAACTTCTGGAATTTTGCAATAAAATCTATAAGCTAAAAGTGAAACATGGTGATAATTTAAAAGAGATAATTATAACTACTAAAGTATTTCAACTTTCAATACTCTTTGATACTAATTGCAGGATTTGACACGAGGAGGACTATGTATTACTGGTATTATCTAAATAACTTTAGTATAAATTCATCTTAAATACTCTGTGGAGTGAAACCCATGTTATGATGGACAAAAGTTTCATTGAGTTACGACTTTCATGTTGATGACAACAGAATAGAATTTCACCAACAGAAAAATAAATAAACATTACATAATCACAACCACTGCTGACCTGGATTGATTTAATCTCAGCGGCTCAGCGCGACCCTAAACACTGGAAAACATCGATGATAAATAGATGAAAAAGCTTCTTGTTCTTCCAACCAACGGTCCGAACCCCAAAGATATTCACTTTCTGAAACGACGTGAAGCAGCTGATCCTCACAATTTACAAAAGTTTGCAATTTTTTGTTTGTAAGTCGATGAAAAACGGGGCTAAACTTTTCTTTTAATCTCCAGTTGATATCGAGAGTCATTCTTATCTCGGTCCTAACTTAAGAAACTTAAGAGTTACATTTTTTTTTTTTTATAATAAACACTTCAGAGTCAGATCGTGAAGTTTTCAAAGAAAATAAGGGATTTGTTTGTTTCCCTCCCTCTCTGAAACGTGTGTCTGCTCGGGGGTTTGAACCTGTGGAATCATCCAGGAGGGACCCAGGAAAGGGTTAACACACACACACACACACACACACACACACACACACACACACACACACACACACACACACACACACACACACACACACACACACACACACACACACACACACAGCCCCCATTCATCCGCTCGCTGTGTGATCAACCTTGAACAGTGGAAGGCGTGTTATTGCAGCAGACAGGGGGGGGGGGGGGGGGGGCAGGACGGTGACTCAGGAATTCCACCGAGGAGCACGTGACCCCTGAGCAAGGCATTTATATCCTCCCTCTACTCTGGAGGCCCCTCCATACTCCTTCGTGTTATGTGAGAGAGAATTATCCACCAAGTGACCGAATCGCATTCTGTAGAATATTAACTGAAAATAAAATCATAAAAACAAGCCTCATGACAGGAGACATCTTGTCAGATCAAACCAGGGGGAGCCGTTTGCCCCCCGAGGGGCTAAAACTGAGCTCCCAGAGGCAACTCGTCAACGAGGGGCGAGCCATGTGGAAAAAACGATGACGAGCCGTTCGCTCAGCTCCCATCGTTACAGTCCCAGCAGGCCACCGCCGCCGCCGCCGCCGCTGATGACCTCACGTCTCCGTGTGCTTTGCTGGAACCGGGGCGTGGGATCCATCAAAATAAAACAAAAACAAGTCCCGATCCGCTGCCAGGATTTGTTCCTTTAAAACATTGGTGGTGAGATGTCAGGTTTGGTCCTGTGCCACGTTGAGAGAGCATGACTCAGCAACAAGAGGAAGAAGAAGAAGAAGGAAAAAAAAGCCAAACATGGCAACGTTTGAAGAAACCTATCTGTCGGGGCATGTGAAGCATTTGGGGAGGCGTTTTTTTGACTCGAATCAACAAAACGCCTGGCCGGGCGTCACTCCGGAGCCACGCATCGCGTTTCCACGGCAGACTATTTTTAGGCGCTCGTTATCTCCCGACACCCGCAGGACACGAGGCTCGGCAGCGAGCGACCTCGGCCCGCCTACGTGTGATTTACTGTACAAAACATTTATGCAACACACTTCACTACCCCCCCCCCCCCTCTCTTCCTCCCCCAGCTAATCGCTCCTCTCTCCACTTTTCTTCCACCCACTCTTCCCTGGAAGCCAGTTTGTTCCTGTTGGAAGGTATTGCATCATGGCTGAATCACAATCAGGCCACGACTCTCCGGCTCGCCGATGATGGAAAATAAGCAAAACCACAGAGACACTAGAGGTATTATAACAAGGTCTGAAACTGTATTTGGCAAGTTTTTTTTTTTTTCTTAAACAAGTGCGTACATGTACAGCTAGAAGCATTTTTTCTTTTTGTTTTTATTGTTTTTTTGCCAAGTGCTCAGATTAGTCACATTCTATGTTTGACAGGACCGTCTCCAGGCCTAAAGTACACCAACAGACTGAAAGAAACAAGTGTGATGGGAGGGGGGGAGGGGGCTGTTATGAAGAGTACATACCTTTTTTATCTTCAAAAATATAGAAACACAATGTATTGAAAAAGAGGAATAAAAAAAAAAAAAATAGACAGCCATGTTTACGAAGTATACACTTCCCTTGTGTCCTATATGTACATGTCCGTCTGTCTCTCTGGGAGCTGCTGGATGATTTCTAGTCGGGGTGTTTGTGTTACTTTATGTCCTGCTTTTGTTGCCGTAGTCGGATTACAAAAAAGGAAAAGAGTTCAAGAAAAAAAAAAAAAACAGCTGGTGAACGTTTTAAGGGTCCCTCTCCTTTTTTACCTTTATGTCCCCGGCCAAGATGGTGGCTATTTCCCCCTGCATGAAGGCCCAGGGCACGTTGGAGCCGACCAGCGGGCACCGCTCGCCGCTGGGGCAGTACACCTCGCCGGTGGCGCCCTGCTGCTTGATGCTCTCCCGGGAGCACGGGAAGCAGAACTTGTGCGAGGCCACGGACGGGCACTGGACGAAGTGAGTGTCCTCCAGCCTCTCGTGGCACAGAGTGCAGCACAGCGGCACGCTGCCGGGCGGCACAGAAGAGTCCGGGATGCTCTGCAGTGGCGGCGGCGGTGCCGCAGCAGTGTGGGGGTCCATGCCGCCGGGCACGTGCGGCGCAGAGGGGTTGGTGCTTGCAGGGCCCTCCCTCTGCTGGGCCAGCCTCCTCTGAGAGGCCGAGGACGGCGACAGGGGGCTGCCGCTGTTCCGCCGCGCGCCTGCTGTGGTGGAGTGTACCTGGTTGGCGTCCTTCGGTGAGCCCGTGCCGCCGGCATTATCGGTGGCGAGGATGAGCGCCGCCATCGGGGACTGGCCGTTCTGCGCCGTTGCGGCCTCTGGGGGTGTGGTGCGGGAGTGGGGGGAGATGGTGGAAGGGGGAGCGGCGGAGAAGCCCGGCAGGGCGACCGGGGGCATCTTCAGGACCTCGGAGGGCGAGGGGAGCCACGGCGGGCCCTCGCCGCCGTTCATCTTGGGGACGCTGCCTTCACCTTCGGGCTCCGGGGAAGCCTTCCTCTTCATGCTGCGTGGGTGCTTCCCTCTGTCTGTGGGGGAGGGAGAGGAAGAGTTAACACAACTTCAAACACACACACACACACACACACACACACACACACACACACACACACACACACACACACACACACACACACACACACACACACACACACACCTCTGCAAATGATGAAACACATGACATTTCTCAACACGTGGCCGAACAAAGCTGCTCAATGTCTACTACTCTTTTCTTTTCTTTTTTTTTAACCCCCCCACCCAAAAAAAACGTGCACGTGCACCACCCGGAGGTGAGCGGGTCCGTTTCAGCAGCGTGGCATTACCACGCACGTCAGCACCGTACGTAAAATGTGCTGACGCGCGCAGAAAAAAAATCGTAGTAGTTGTTTAAGTTCCTGTTTTCATGACGCAACTGTCAAATGCAAAATGTCCCACAAACAACAACCACGCTGTTACCTGTTTTGGAGGAGGTCGCCATCGGCTCGTAGCCCATCACCCTCTGCATGGCGGCGTGGTCCTTCTTAAACCTGCTGTCGAACGTGTGCAGCGCCATCAGGTCCCGGACTGTTTTGCCTTTGCCTATCCACTCCTTGTGGCTGTCCGACATGTCCGACAGGCTGTCCGGCCTGTGTTTGTCTTTCGGCTCCTCCGGACGCTTGCCGTGCTCCCCGGGGCCAGGCGCGGCCAAGACCCCGGGCAAGCCCATCTGCGAGGGGCGGCCGTTGAGCGGATGTATGGTCGGTATGCCGCCGTTCACCAAAGGCACCAGGTTGGGAGGCACCGCGCTAGTCCTGCGGGGGATCGGGCTTTGTCGGTTCAGCTCCGGGGGCTCGTCGGGTTTTGGAAATCCGTTCGGCAGCGGGAGGCCGTTCGCCTGCCTCCCCACCGCCTGGTACTCCGGCCCGAGCCGCGGCGGCCGGTCGGACAGCGGGTAGCGGTCCAACGGCTGCGGCGGACGGGAGCCCGCTTCCCCGGCCGAGTGGTTTAGTTCCTTCGCGGCGTGGTGGTGGTGGTGGTGGGGCTTCCCCGGGCCCGGAGAGCGGCCGTCCTGGAAGCCGTGTGCTCTCTTCAGCTGCCGCGCGGTCTCGATAACGAACTCAATCCGGTCTGCGCCCTCGTAGTTGACACATCCGCGGCACACGGGCTCGGTAAAATCCCAGATCATCGCCCACGGCATGCGGGGCAGGTCGCACAGATAGCAGGACTGCCTTCTGGAGGCAGCGACCGCCGCGGACGACATGTTGGAAACCCCCCCCCCCCCCAAAAAAGCGATGTAAAAAAAAAAAAAAAAAAAAAACTCCCAAAATGTCCGTCGGTTTTGTTTACGAAATAACCAGCAATTCTCACAAAATAAAAAAATACGTGTATCCCCCCTCAGAAGACAGTAGAGTCGCACCGACTGGAGTTCATCGTAGTTGTGTCCTTTGCCTCGGCGCGCCTCCGTCTGAAGCTCGCGCTTACAATTCAGCTCGAGCTCTCAGTGTAGGGCCGTGACGTCAGCGCCGACACTCGGCTCGTGCTCCGGGGCTCTTATTTACTGGATTCTTCGATGACCCCTCGGGCGCATGCTCACCGCTTCTCTATCTTTATCCGGAGAGTTAACCGCCAAAGGTCGTCTATGTCCGAGAGGAGGCGTCACTCCGCGTCTTTTTTTTGTTGCTTCCTCCTCGATACGCCTGTTATCGTTCACAAGTACTCACAACTTTTACTGAAGTAGAAGTAGAAATACTTTGCTAGTATTAAAAGTCAAGTAAAAGTTTTTAATTATTTTATTATGTTTCATTCATTGTTTAACATGTCTTAAAAATGTAAAAAATGTTTGCTTGATATTCAGTATTCGGTGTCAAATCGGTAAACATAAAATTAACATATGTTTTCAATGCATTTACGAAAAAAATGTGTTAATTTCCAAAAATTGTAAGTCGTCGTGGTCCAGCTCCCCATTTGAACGACAATGCAGCTTCACACCAGAATCCACATGGATCCAGATCCAGTAAGGGTGCTACTCGGTGGGTGCCGTTCTGCGATAGTTAGCCTATGAAAGGTCAAAATATCGAACTCAAACAAAACCGTAGTCCACAAATCAACATGGGACGTCACGATGCATCGTGCAAAGGCCATTATTATAAAAACATTTAGCTCCACACTTTGTGGTCCAAATTGTAATCCCTGGAATCGGAAGCAGAGTGAGAGCTCCCCCTGCTCGCTCCTCCTCTCTGCCCACGGGGAAACCAAAGAGGTTTTTTTATAAATACCAAAACCCTGAACAGGGAGTTCAGCTGACAGCTTGCACACAGACTCCTGCTTAGTGTTCACAAGATGCCGTGACCACAGACTTTATCTGGAAGACAGTTATTAATCGCCTGCTTTCCATTTAATGAACAAATTAAAACATTGACATTTAAGGCAGAAGGGCTGGAAATGTTACTCAACTTAAAAACAAAAACAACTTTCAGCTGAATGAAAGCAACAAGTGTGAAGTGTCGTTTCCTGGGCAGCCCCCCCTGTTGCATTCCAGACCTGGTGCCAGGCGCCGGTGACATCACAGGGCCAACAGCCAATCACAGAATTCAGCTATTGTTGCCAAGCAAAGAGTACATCCCCTTCCCTCCATTCAGTCTGCTAAGACTGACTGTACACTGAGGACAAACTGGGTTTACCCTCGAATACACGGCTGAGAAAATAATCTACGGAGTCCCAAAGACGCCAAAATGTGCTGCTTTTTTAATATGGTCTCTTCGGCCAATATCAATATTTATTTCTGCCTTTTTTATGATAGTGTTCTTGTTTTCTTATCACCATAATTATTTTATTATTCTATCATTTAGGATGACTAAATAAAGACATGTATATGGTGTTATCGATGATACTGTTATAAAAATTTTGCTCAGTGCAGTGCGTCTATTTAAACCTGATTTCTATGCAAATCAGTTTGTTTGTATTCTTTTTTTAAAATACTTGAATTTTTCATGATTTTATTGGAGCGGCCCGCTTGATCAGTCTCTGTCCAGATACGGGAACTTCAGAATAAAATATATAGATATTATATAAGATATTATTTGTAAACCGATGACATTTTTAGTGTTTTCTTGTGTGTCCGTTTTGCAAACTTTTTTTACCTGTAAACATCATTTCACAGTGCATTGTGATATTAAATCTGTCCATTCGCTCCTGTATTTTGACCTCTAAACGTTCAAAAGGTCGAATCCTGCTGCAGTCTGATTTTTTGTGATTTTTTTTGTCTGAAATTGAAATGATAATTATTCATAGGTTACAAGTAAATGTCCTAGAAGATGAATTGAGGGACAGAAGCATCCGGCTGATATGTGGTAATGCTGGTGTCTGAGCCAGCGGGTGAGTCAGCAGCATCATCTCTTACTCACGGCTTCTGTCGCCTCGTCTCCTAGTCTGATCGCCCGCCCAGTCAGCTGATGGAAAGAGAGGGAAAGGAAGTGTGTGTGGGGGGAGGGGGGGGAGGCAGCAACGAACAATGCGTCCTGTTTTTTCCCAGCGACGCCTCGGCCTGCAGCAGGCAAATGTGCTTTTGCATCCTGGACAGGCGTTTTAGGCAAATGTAGAGCTGGGAGAGGCTGTTTCAGACACCGTGGTGATGTCAGAGTGTCTGAGAGCTATTAACCAACCGAATGTTATGTTGAAATGGACTTTTTTCTCCAAACTAAAATAAGATCTAAGCATAGTTTAACATTTGTAGCACAGTGCTTTTATTGTGAAAGGTAAGAATGAAAGGAGCGGTGTACGTTCCTGTTTGCGAGAAGATAATAAGCATTCATTTCCCCAAATAATGATAAATACATTCAAAGTCCTTTGGGACCATCTATGTACTGATGCTCTGCTCACATTAAATATCTTATTTTTATGGTGAGTAAGATGCAGCATTCGTTTACACTAATTACACACAGTGTCTTTTCAAAATAAAACTTCCAACATATGTTTACTTATTAAAGTTAATATCGGTTAGGGTTAGGCAACGAAGGTTCATGTTTTTGCTTGTTATGCAAAGTAAACACACTTGTTATGTAAACCTACGTCCGTTAGTAAGTCAATGGTGACACAAACAGCGGCCTCCTGGGTGAAAGTCCTGTGTTTGTTTGCCCCAAAGTGACTGTAGTTGCTCATTACGTGACATTAGTTGCTCCGAGTGTCTTTTAGAGTGAGTAGAAAGCCTGATGGCAATCCCCCCCCCCCCCCCTCTATAAATCCCCTCAGTCAGCTGACCGATCATCCTGTCTCTGCCTCCCACAGCATGGAGGGGGGGGGGGAGTCCTTCATGTGATTTCACTTCCCAAATGGAAACACAAACACGAACCGACAGCATGGACGACATTTCCCACATCATTCACTCGGCACCCAAACACAAAACACAGATGGGGGGGTTATCGTAACATTTAGAGCTCAGGTCTCAGCGTTACATCGGGATTCACTCACCGATCAACAGGTAGAGAAAACACAGCAGGATCTGAAGCTATGTATCATAAACACAACGCTACCAAGCCTTTCCCTCTAAAAACTCTTTCCGTGCACAGAAAAAACGCTGCTATAAACGAGAAACGTGAGTTTACAGGCAGTATTTAAAATGTTTTGTTTTGGTAAGAAATGCACTTTCTGTCACTTTTTTTATGTTTTATTTTCAACCGACTAAAAAGACAAGGCGACCAGGAGAACTTTTTTTGCCAGTACTCTGTTGGAAGCATCATAAGAAAGACACCCACACACAAACACACACACACACACACACACACTATCACACTGTAAACCGGTGCATGTGGGACGCTACGAGCTCACGGAGCTCCGTCGGCCCGTGTTTTGCCTGATCAGCGGGTCTTTAAATAGCCTCCCGTGGGCCACTCAGATGGGGGATTTGCAGTCTCGGCCTTGTGTCTGCAGGGGTCGACGCAGTCAGTTTATTCAGCTTAGCAGTTTCACATGGGGGGGGGCTCCGCGATGTGAAATAAGGCCGGGAAAAGACAGAGCTGCGAGGTGAAGCTGAGGTCAAACTGTAGCTCAAGGAATGATTAACCGTTTACAGACACGGGACTCGCCATGATCGAAAATATCCTCTGCTTCCTTCATCAGCAACTTGGCTGAGAGAGCTTCCGGAGCCCCGAGGGCCGTCTGGAGGTCTGGTCGGCTCCACCAAACATCTGAGATGCCTAATCCCAACAACATATACTCCTGTGTTACTACATTTTACAAGATTATAACCAAGTAATCGTCGACTTGGTTACGTATTTTTGCGATGCTAGTCGATGCTTCCTTAAACATTTTGACCACTTCTTTTGCAGCTGAATCAAGTTGACGGCTGAAGGTCCAATATTCTCCCTCTTTTATCTTTGTTTTTGGTCTCCACCAACTCCGTCCACGGCCTTTTTTTTCTGCTTTTTCCCTGAAAACGACACTTTGAAGGCGATGAGCCGATGAACCACAACATCAGAGTCACATGGTCATTTCATGCATTCACTTCCGCTTTAATGGATTCCCTTTTTAAACGGGATCTTTGGGTCAGATATTGGACAGTAACCATAATTACTTTTGGATCTCAGCGATACAGGAACACATGATTAGTTCTTCATCTTAATCACGAATATCAACAGAACATCAAGGCAGACGTTGCTGAGATATTTAACTCGAGACCAAAGTATTCGGCGGACGTCCTGTTTCCACATACTTTTGTTCGTATTTACCAGCCGAGGGCGGATTTGAGTCCATTGAAGAGGCGAAACACGGATCTCCTTCATGTATATGAAGATGCAAAGAGAACCAGTCTGTCTGACGCCGGACATCATTAATTGCCAAAAGCTTGTAAATACCGTTTCAGATAGCTTTTCATCAAACATCGCGTTTAGAGTCCAGCCCACCGGGGAAGATCGGATCCTCCGTTTGAATCCGAGGCCAACTCTTAATTATCTGGAGCGCTGACAGTTCCCTCCGATTGAGGCGAGATAAAAACTGAAATGTCTTTTTTTTTTTTTGCCCTGAATGTATCTTCTGTTCTACATCATCAAAGCGTTTTCTTCTCTGTGCAGCGATGCTTCATTTACCAAACGATCTGTTTAAAAATTAAACCTGTTTCAACACATCAAAGCCGATGCTACAAAGCTATTTGCTCAATTATTAAGAACCCCCGCCTCCACTGTTGGATCGCGTGGAGCTTCCTGCCCCGACGCCTCGCCGCCGCCGACACAACAAACACCGGCTGACTGTAAACACAACGACTTTACTGCTTTTTCGTCAAGCTGCCTCGCTTCTGAAATAGAATGGCTTTTTTATTGAGTCTTCAATGAACCCCGTGGCTTCGCATCTAAGTCGCATTGCAGTCTTTCCTCCTGCTGACTGTCCGATGCACTTCAATCTCCTCACTTATCAGAACATAACTTTATTGTCAGGATAGTACCAGTAATGGGTTTCCTGTTAACCAGTTAACCAGGCCGCCACTTCTTCTTCTTCTTCTTCTTCTTCTTCTTCTTCTTCCAGCTGCAGAACTGTTGGCGCAGGACCAACAACAGGCTGTTTACCATTTCGTCAAACACATCTCCATCTCATTGACATGCACAGGAGTCAGCCGGGCGTCGCCGTGCAGAAAACGGTTCCTGCCCGCAGTAAACGTCCACCATCAGATGTAGACGTATCTTACCCGTCCTTCTAAGACACAGACTCGGGCAAATGACTCTCGGATCTATCGATACGGCCCGCAGACGCATTCAAATCAATAAAGTGCATGGTGATTGGACGAGGAACGGATAAAAGCTTCCGGCCTCGTTCCAGACCTCTAAATGTTTGAGTGATATTAAAAGAGGATTGGTATGCGGGTTCATCGATCGACATTTCCCATCAATCAGACGGAATTAAGATCTGTGAATATGTAAATGACCTGCCACCTAATGTTTAAAGGTCGTGGTCACTCCCAAACCCCAAAACGCGTCGGCCTGCCGGAGGACGACAAAGTGAACCAGCCCGAGCTCGGCTAACAACAAATTCAATCAGATAAGATCTCAGACGTCTGAGGCCACGCCCTCTTTATTTACCACTAAACATCTACAATCAGGGAACACAGGAACAGGTTTTGTGTTGCAGACTGCAGGAGGTGCCATTTTGGTGCCCCTCCTCCTCCTCCCGCAATCACGCCGAGATACAGCACCCGTCGCAACGTTTATAAAACGGACGGCCAAGTCAAATAAACTCGGAGGAAAAACACTTTTGGACGCCATCGCATCTGGAATCGGAGCGGCGGTGATGTCACTGGGGGCGAAGTGAAGGGACAAGAGAAAAACAACAAGGCTCTCTTTTTCCCCTTCGCCCCCCCCCCCCCCCAATCCTCTTTGCAGGCCTGCAGGGAAAGGTCGGCCAGCTGCCAAGGCAAGGGCTGCTGGGAAACCGTGGCTGCTGCCAAGCGGTGGCGGCGGCGGCGGTGGCGGCGGTGTGGCACACAGCTTTGTTCTGCCAAAGGCCTCGATTCAGACTCAGAGCTTTATGGTCGGACTGGACCGTCGCCAGACTTAACCCCGCCCACTTCTCTCTCTGTTGTTTACACTCTAACTCTCCGTCACACACACTTTTTATTTGCGCTCTCTGTTTCTCGGACACACACACACACACACACAAACCTCTTTCCCCGAGCTCCGTCGGGGTCAGTGCCAAGGACTTCCTGCCAAACATCCGTCAGTTGCCATGGCGGCAGAGAGAGAGAGAGAGAGAGAGACAGAGGGGACCGGAGCACCAGAGCGAGCCAAGAATAATGACTCATTCCTGGGGCCAGATGTGCCACATCTGCAGCCATGATGGGGATTCTGTGTGTGTGTGTGTGTGTGTGTGTGAGGTGGGGGTTGCCAGTTTTGGAAGAAGGTGGCGGTCAACACAATAATCTGCATTTCCAAATCCATTCTCAGGAGGAGGGAGCAGCTCGGGCCTCCGGAGGGGAAATGATCGGAATTTCCCTGGAAGAACAAACAACACGCTGGGAGGAGATCCGTTCCTGAGCGTCGGCCTCGGTTACCGGGTTGGCATGACGACGATGATGATGATGGTGGTGGAGTGGAGCCGTCCTCCATCTGGGAGCCTCGCCAGCTCCTCTCGTCAGGAAAACGTTTCCAGATCATATAAGAGGCGGGGAGACGAAGACTCAGATCAAAAGAATATCAGAATCTGTGAAAGCAGTCACTTGAAGGAGACTCGCTCCAAACTTGACGTCTCTTTTTTTTCCTTCTCCTCTTCACTCTTTTTTTTTTTTCCTAGCCGCCGACTGCTAAACTCATCAGCAGGGGAGCGTTTAACTTTCACCCAGTCTTTAACAGCCTCGCTGCTAGAAGCAGAACGTCCCTGTCCTCCCCCTTCCTCCTCCGTCTTCCTGAGTGCGGCGCCAGCCTTTCTCCATTCAGGTGCGTAACCGCTGCTTTAGCCAAAAATAACATCAGCGCCCGCACGGCAAAGTTCAGCCGTGATGTAACCAAGGCCCCCGGAGCACGGAGCTGCACATAATGACAGCTTACGTAACGTCCCGACAAAACCGCAACCAAACCGCAGGTTCAGCCTTCCTCCCCCCGGACCGCCGCCGACATCAAACACGGTCGCATCGCCACGAGTTCAAAGCCGACGGCCCCCGAAAAAAGGCGGCGAGAGTCGAATATTAGAGGGAGTTTCTCCTCCTCGATGGTTTGGAGACGGTAAACATCGAGAGAGGAGGGCGTTTGTTTGCTTTTGAAGATTCATCTGATCCAACAGGCCTTCAGCTGCAAAACATTACTATTATATAAGTAGCTTCATCCAAACCAAACAGTATCCATGCAGCTTTATGTAAATATAATACGCCTTTCACAGCATGAACATTTATAAGCTAATTACACACAGATGCAACAAAGTAATAAATATATATTAAAAACACAAAGAATCAAGCATGCTAGCGTCGTAGGAACTCCCCGTTAGCTTGCACTCAAAAAATACTTTAAACATTGAGATATCGAATTTCCCATTGGTCAGAAAACCCTGATGAAGTGTTTGAAGCATGAAACTAAGCCGGCCAGCAAACAGAGGAATCGGTACTCTAAACAATTTGATGCGGAGAAACCAAAAAAAAAAAAAAAATACAAAAAGGTAACACAAAAACGTTTAAAGTCAAGCTGAAACGGCATTTCAAGGGTATCTAGCTTCTACACGGTGACGTACTTCCGAATGAAACGCGGGACGTAACGTTGGGAATCTGATTTTTAGCTCACGACTAACTTTTGCGAGCTCTAAGGAGCAGATGATACGATATTAGTTGTTGAAATAAGTTTGTGCTAGCTGACGTAAAAAAATGCATCATAATTGTTTTACAAAGATTCTTGCAGTAGATATCGTAAGTAGGTGCACGATATGACGTTCAGGAACACGATCTCGACTTTACGCTAACCGCTGCCGATCGTTTTACAGATTCAGCAGCTGTGTGGCAAACAAAACGTGTATTCATTCGTCGTATCCCACTTCACAAAAAAAATCTGCCAAATTATTTTTAAACTACAAACGTCCACGCAGGCTGAAAAAAAAGACCGAATGAAAAAAGAAACTCGCCCACTGGTCTGGTCGTGTTATTTCCAACCCTTTTCATTTCGGGGAGGAGAAGCTTGTAAAGCAACGACTGCTGTTATGATCCTCTATGACAGCGTTCGCTTTTCCCTGTGGCTTTGAGGGTTTTTGTCCTTCCCTTCTCCTCGCTGTCAGCCTGGTGGGCGTGGCTTCTCTCTAACGAGTCACACCTGAGACTCAGCCTCGTTAGTGTGTCTCTTCGTCCACGGTTTTTATGACTTTCTTGTTGCTCAACTCAGCTAACCCCCCCCCCCCCCCCCCCCCCCCCCCAAAAAATATCCCATTAACAATAATTCACTTCCTGTTTCATTCCAAACCCAGTCTGTTGTCATTGTCTGCAACCTCTGGGTAGAATCACAACACCGGAGTCCTTGAGCTGCAGGAAACAGTTTTACGATGTCTAACACACAAGTCCCCCCTCCCTCCACTTTTTCAGTTGTCAGACTTTTTCCAGGACTCCCACCCCCACCTCCTCCACCCCCATTTCTGTTTTTATCCTGCTGCTGGATTCCCTTGCCAGGCCTCCCCCGTACAGCGGAAACACAGCGGCTGCAGACATTTGTCTGATTGCAGTCATTGGAGGCAGATGTGTGTGTGTGTGTGTGTGTGTGTGTGTGTGTGCATGTGCGTGGGTGTGTGGGTGTGTGTGGGTGTGTGTGTGTGACGAATGCGGTCTGCATTCGATTCTGTCTGAAACAATCAAGACAGGATGGAAACAGCATCATCCTTCTTTGTCTGTTTATTTGCATTTGGTTATATCTTTATAGTGTGTGTGTGTGTGTGTGTGTGTGTGTGTGGGTGTGTGTGTGTGTGTGTGTGTGTGTGTGTGTGTGTGTGTGTGTGTGACGAATGCGGTCTGCATTCGATTCTGTCCGAAACAATCAAGACAGGATGGAAACAGCATCATCCTTCTTTGTCTGTTTATTTGCATTTGGTTATATCTTTATAGTGTGTGTGTGTGTGTGTGTGTGTGTGTGTAGCATTGTTCCTTTTTCTATTTTCGTTCTGCTCATAAACCTTTGAACCCACTACATAACCCCCTCCACCATGTAACCAAAATATCAGAGCCAACATCAAACAGTTTTGATGAACAATAAAACACTCCCACCAGGACCAGTTGATCCGGCCCGTGCTGAAGCACGACCCCCCCCCCCCTCCCCCCCACTGCCCTGCACTCACAGATCACAAAGCACTATTTTTATTATATAAAGACAGAGCGTCGCCCTATGTCCCACTCCCATTTGTGTTCAGGTACCGTGCTCAAGCACAACCCAGAATTCATCTGTGTCTTTTGCACAGTCATCAACAGTATTTTCAGTCAGAAATTGTCTCGATAGCAACCGTACCGTGCCGAAGCACTGAGACTAAGTATTTCATTACTGGTAACAAATGTTTGCATCTCAATAAATATCTTGAATCTTGAAAGGTGCTTGGGCACGGTATGGATTGCCTGGAGTGAGTGTGAGTCCTTAAATGACTTCATATTTCTGACTTTTCAGAGATTTTAGCAGGAGCGAAACTCAAAGAATTAAACGTTTCTTTATCGACACAAACAAACGAGACCGTCAGAAGACCTGCTGGACTCCAGTAAATATACTTCCAACTCCAGTAAGCAGTAAAATCTTTTATATTTTGTAGTATTTTGAATGCAGGACCTTTACTTGTATCTGGGTATTTTTACACTGTGGTATTGCTACTTTTATTTAAGTAGCTGATCTGAGTGCTTGTTCCACCACTGAATATTCCTGCTGGGTTTTTTTTTTTTAACTCAGGATGTGATTTGATTTGCTCGTCTACCTGCTCCGTTGCTCCCCTACAACCTGTTTTTCGCTCCATTTCACTTCCCCCCTAATGGATCTGCACTCAGACTGCTTAGCTCTGCACACACACAACACACACACACAGACACACACACGCACGCACACACACATGCACACATTGGGTCAGAATACACTGGGTGCCCTTGGCGAGACAGATAAGCCGGCTTTATGTGATTACGCAGCTTGGCTATTGTGTAACCCCATGACTCAGTGCTCTAATTGGAGAAGGCAGAGAGAGAGCAAGAGAGAGAGAGAGAGAGAGAGAGAGAGAGAAATCATTCACACACATAAAGTCCTACTCCTTCGCCACCACCTCTATTTTAGGACGTCTTTGCCTCTGTCGTCGACCTATCGGGCCTGACCACCGGGGGCAGCGTTATGCTGTGTTAGCATCTAGCGAATTTTCGAAAACGTCACCCAGAGGTGCTTGGTTAATTTCACATCGGCTGGTTTACTACAGCTGGACGAGCCCGAAATAAACAATTTATTTATAAAACAATAAAAGCAACGGTGTGGCTGAAGATGAAATAATGAAATAAAGAGGGAACACTGGCTCTGTCGACAGGCTGTTGGCCCTAGATGAAACAGCGCTGGTTGAATCCTGCTTATAAAAATAGAAAGAAAGCAGGACAAGCATAGCGGGGAGCTCGAACAGAGGATTAGTGTTTACGGCCTCAGACGGAGAGGAGGAGGAGGAGGAGGTTTTCCTCTTCCTGTCTCTGCACCCTCTTGTCACCTCACTTCCATGGAGGAGATGGAGCGATGATCGGGTTACGTAAACCCCTGATCTCATCGCAGAGCTGCGTTTTCACGGCGAGGACGAGGCTGCTGACTTGGCAGAGGGATCACATGACCTCACCGCTCACGAAGAGTTACTTTCCAAAACACGCTGTTATTCCATCATCAGCTGACGGGGAGACATCCAGACAGGAAACCCGCTCTCATTCTGTTAAACAGGTGGGAAGTGCCCAAGTACAAATACTTCCTCACTGTACTTAGGTAGGATTTTCAGGTGTCTTGTACTTTTATTTTTATTATTTCATTTTTTGACAACCTTATTTACATTTCCTCCCTACATTTTAAAACAATACCTGTACTTTATACTGCTCACATTTTCAAAACAGCCTCTTTACTTTTCATGCCTTTTCGGGGAATTATTGATTATTTCTTCTTGTTAATATGACGTGACGGGGGAAAAAAAACAGCAAAAAAAAACAAATGTATACTGAGTAAATTTCAGAAAAAGTTGAATCAGTATCTGTACTTTTACTTGTGTAATTTGTGAGTGTGTACTACCTCCGGTCAACAAGATAAACCGGCACCGAGGGCTGACTTTAAACCATCTAGGCTGTAATGTTGCTCCTTCAATAAAGAAAAACATTTCTTATTATTTAATATGCAAAACTGCAACAATCTGAAGAAATGTCAAGTGTTTTCTGCTCGGTTTGTGTCCCAGCGGTGGTCGTGTTGGTTCCCAGACTGGAGGTCTAGACCATCTGAAGGGGGGTAGGAAGGCAAGACTTGAAACTTTGAGACCATAAACTGTTTACAATGTTTACTGAGATAATAAATCATGAGAGAAGTTGGGTCATTTTCTCATAGACTTTCATGCAATCAGACTTCTTTTTGTAAACAGGAGTCACCCCCTGGTGGCAAGTCTTAGGGCACTTCAGCATTGGCTTCCCCCCGGGAGCCAACAAGCGGTGTTGCTAACGTGTTGCTATTAGCTAATTGTCAGGTGTTTAGCAGATGGATGCTGAAAAAAGTTTCTCAGCTGTTTCCTATATGGTTGGCAGTTGGAGTGTTTGTAGCTGTCCTTTGTTACTCCCTTCCTGTTAAACATACAAATACTTTGCTAAAAGCTGTTGTTCCCACTTCCTCATCAGCCCAGTAGCATCTTCCTGCCTGCCTGGATATAACCTCGTATGAAAATCTGTTTTTACCGAGCCTTCGCGTTTTGAAATGGTGAAGTAACACGTTTAATTGTGGAACACAGTATTTTGTAAACCGAAGGAAGGCTTGTGGGTGGGAGTTGAGGTGGATGACCTTGGTCCTGATCGCTTGGTCTGACTTCCTGTTTCCTTCAACACACTGAGCCAGGTGATTGGAGCACAGCAGCTGAGGTGAGAGCCGCTTTTGCCAGCGGCTCGCTGTGCCAAGACAAACCTCCGCCGCCTACACTACAATGATGGCACGGAGCCAAGAACAAATAAGAATGATGTGTTCACTGAGAGGCAGCAGGAAACAACAAAGCAAAGCTCGAGTACAGTCGGTGACTGCTGAAACTAAAAGTAAAACGCCCCACTGAGCTGGAAAAACTGGTGGAAGACTTTACAGCCATGCTAGCAGCTCTCTGAGGCTGTAGTAGCTAACATTAGCTTGCTAACGTGCTCATAGTGAGAAGGTGAACAGGTCAATGTTTAGCATGTTCACCAACTTGCTGGACAAGTTTTGTGTCCCAGCATGGGGAGCATGTCTATGTTCCCTCAACCCTATGTTCCCTCAGCCCTATATTCCTTAACCCCTATGCTCCCTCAACCCTATGTTCCCTCAACCCTATATTCCTTAACCCCTATGTTCGCTCAACCCTATGTTCCCTCAGCCCTATGTTCCCTAAACCCTATGTTCCCTCAGCCCTATGTTCCCTCATCCCTATGTTCCCTCAGCCCTATGTTCCCTCAACCCTATGTTCCCTTAACCCTATGTTCCCTCAGCCCTATGTTCCCTCATCCCTATGTTCCCTCAGCCCTATGTTCCCTCAACCCTGTGTTCCCTCAGCCATATATGTTTCCTCAACCCTATGTTCCCTCATCCCTATGTTCCCTCAACCCTATGTTCCCTCAGCCCTATATTCCCTAACCCCTGTCTTCCCTCAACCTTATGTTCCCTAAGTCCTATGTTCCCTAAGCCCTATGTTCCCTCAGTGTGTAAAGCCCATATAGTCTACGCCAACATTACAGCATTCATTACACCCAAGAAAACCAACGGTTTGGCTGTGGAGCTTAAAATGGAAAAAAAGGTTTTCAGCGATTTGAACAAGACATTTAAAGGCAACCTGCTGCTACATTTTCATATTTTAGCCCAGCAACATTCACCTCTGGAAAAGGTCATCATAATTTAACCTCATCGTATGTAATGATAAAGAAAATGAAAGAAACCCATTAAATCTTGTGTGTAAATTCTTCAGGGGATTGTTTAACTTTGCAGCAAGGACAGATCTATGAAACGAGCACTTCTTATACGTTGCTTTTAGCTTTATCTTTCTAAGAGCGTTATTTTTACACGTATACCGCGTTCCTTCCTTCTCATACTCCATGTTTGGTTCATGAACTCCTGACATTTAAACTCTCACCAGGCAGCCTCTCGGGCCACCAACCACGGTGTTGAACAAGGACTCCACCCATTGCATGACATCAGCAGTAAACAGCGTTGTGGCACCAGTCCCGAGGTCAGCAGCATGGGTTTATGGGTAAATCCCAGCTCCAGGAAAGGGTTTAATGTGTCACCAGATTTCCAGAGAGCTGGGCGGGCTGCTACACGTAAGTCATTGTTTTCCTGCAGGAGGTTAACCTTTGAACCGTTGAACTGGACTCTACGGTGAGCTATTAATAGGACAGAGGTAGTGAGATATCACCGGTGCGATAACGGAAGTGTTTCAACCGCAATAAATTATGACGAATCAGGTTTAAATAAATCCGTTATCAGACAGCAGGTCGGATTTTGGAGGGAAATCTGATCACGATTGTCTCAACAGCTATTTGTTGGGTTGACACACAGTTTGGTTCATACATTCACGGTCCCCAGAGGATGAATTGTAATAACTTCCAGCACCATCATCGTGATTCCATCAACTCCAGCTGCAAGTTCAGTTTTTTTTAGCTATTGTTAAAGTGCTAATGTAGGTCAATTAACCCCGATAACCCCACCTAAGCTTTAAAAAAAGTTCTTGCACACCAAAAGTCACATTTCGTTGATGATTTTCAGTCCTCAGGTCTCTGATGGTACATCGTCAATAAACATCAGCATGTTAACATTTTCATTGTAAGCTTGTTAGCATGCTGAAGTTAGCATTTTGCTAAAAGCACTGCTGTGCAGCTAGCCTGGGTGTAGATGGTAGTTCCCTGACCTTGAACAATTTAACTGCTGAGAAAACGTCGACCGGCGCTTGATGGATGAAGAACGTCAGATTTTGCAGCTGAAAAAAATTCCACTTTTTGGTTCACTTCAATCGCCTACATTTCCCATCAACACGGATTGGACCTTCGTACACAAAGGTAGCAAAAGACTATGGATTAAAAACAAGTCATGTTTACGGTTTCTCCTTGTGCATCGTCCCTGTCCATTTTTAATGAATACATTTATTCTAATCTATGCAGCGGGTGTTCTCCCGGAGGACTCGTACAAATCCGTCCTCTGAAACGTCCGCTAGTAATTTCATTTCATAAATGACATTAAGAGTTTTTCCTTTTCAAAAAGACGTGGATGGATTTATAAATAGGTTTCGAATGGCCACAATAAACTTTATAATCAGGAGGGGGGGAACAAAAACTGCAGTAATATGTTGTTGTTCTGGATAATTCTGCCGTTGTTCTGGCGATGGGACGTTTTCAAAACCTTCAATCTCTGGGCTGATGTCACTCGGCCGCCGCCATCCAATTCTTTTACAAACTCCCATTCATGTCCTTCCATAAAAGCTTGTACACCAGTGAACACGCACAACGACGCTGCGACCCAACGTGAACGAGCTGAACTCCTTTTTTTCGGGATTGCGGGAGCCAGAATCGTGGACGACCTCATTGTTGTTGGGGATGAATGGTTTGTTTGGAACACACCCACACACACACACACACACACACACACAAAAAGAGCATCTGGAAAAAGGGTTTTTCCAATCAGTCCAGAAGTCCTCTGGGATGAGGAACATAAAGCAGAGCCCCGCCGAACACGACAGCAAGTGTTTATGTTGGATTTCCTGCCATTGCCACCCTGACAGCAGGTGACAAGCTGCCCCCCCCCCCCCAAAAAAAAACCTCCGTTTGTTCACTCAGAAGTTTCTGTCTTTAAACAATGGAGGACAATTACCGGAAGGTCGTCACCACCTCCACCACTGCTCATTTCCGTCTTCTCCCCCCAAACACCGATGTTTATCTGACCCTCGCAGCAAAGCACACACCGGTCCGGACTCCGGCGTTGATTGGAGGCTTATTGGGATCACCTGTTGCCGTGAGGAACCGGCTCTTAATTAAGAATTGAGAGCAGCTTGGTGTGTTTATCTGCATGCAGGAGCTTTTGCTTGCCTCATGCTCTATTTTATTTATTTGACTTTTCATTATAATTAACACCACAGAGTCTTGTTCCATTCTGTCAGAAACACATTCAACATGAGGATCACATTACTCCAGACCTGGTTCAATGACACCGGCATCCCCCATTCATCACAGCACGTTATTGATTTGCGATTATAATATTCCATTTCTGCCGATAGACCCACCCCCCTCCCACCCCTAAATGCCACTCACTGTTCTTTTACGTGAATTGAAGCAAAGTGATTTTAGGTCACCTTGAATTAAAAACGACATACGTTTCATGAGATTATTGGAGCTGCAGTGAAGAGCGCTGAAAAGGTAGACGGTAGTGGACGTGGTCACCCTCAAAGTCAGGGGCGTCTTTAAAGCATACCATAGCATTGGACCATCATTTAATAACAATAATAAAAGTAATAAATATACTAAGCTTTATTTATACAGCACCTTTTCATAACATCAAATGCAGCTCAAAGTACTTTCCAAAAAACAAATCAACAACAAATGTATGAAAATAGAGCACAGAGTGAGAAAAGTAAAAAAATAGGAATAATACTGGTGCTGAAGATACAGAAGTCGTACGTAAAAATAACATATAAATAGAAGGTGTTATTTAATTAAATTTGCAGCTTAATAATGCTAGCATTCTCGTTGTGAGCACGTTAGCACGTTAGCATTTAAAGCGCATTGGTTCCCTGCTTTGTCTTTGGTTTCCTGTCATCTCGCTACTGTTGCTGTCCAACAAAATAAAAAATGCCATCTGGAATGATTTTGTTTCCATTTTGAAGACATTGTCGTTCTTCTAACAGTGAACTCATCAGTAGTGGGTCAGTAAGAAGTCGGCTTGATGTCCGCCGACCTTCTTTTAGCCCACATTTAGCAGTTTGTTCTGCTGCATAAAGACGCTGCGGCTTCCACAAAGCTTCCTGTCTTCTGTTACCAACCAGGAGCCTTTTTTTCTTCTTCTTGTTTCCAGACAGAAACTGAGACTTTCACATTAGCCGGTGCTGGTTTCTGACGGATCCTGGTCCTCTTCAATGCTCTGACTGTCTCGCCTCTGTGTGTCCAGGGAGGACCGGGCCTCTCGCCTGTCCCGCTCCCCCATTGTCCCGCCGCTATTGAAGGAAGGAGCGTAAACCAACACTGCCGTTCCCATTCGGATTCAATATGTCCGAGACCCGACACCATGTGAAGCCACGGCTCGGCTTCTCTCAGAGAGATCTGGTTGCTGAGGCAAAACCAATCCACCCCCCCCCCCCTAAAAAAAAATACAAATAAGAATACGTGGATCTCAGGTCTGTCTAAGCATCAGAGAGAGGAGTTGGAGGTGAGGAAGGGGTGAGGAGGAAAAGGGGGTGAGGAGGAAACGATGCGAGACGATGGAAATTTGACATTTCTGTGAGTGTCTGAAGATGACTGAAAAGTATTTTTAAACCTCTTCCCGACCTCTCGGGGCCATTACTCCCATTCATCAAACACTGCAGAATCCCAACTCCTTCAGACTGTCAACTGCTCCTGTCTCAGTGTGAGCACAATTAAAGTTTGTCAAAATACTCAAAATATATATTTATACTCTGGTGTCATAAGAGATTGAGACCATACACTCATGTTTACAATGTTTACTGAGATAATAAAGTCGGGCCAACTTCTTTTTGCAGCCAAAGGAGTCGCCCCCCGGTGGCCAGCAGAGTTAATGCAAGTTTAAGGCACTTCAACTTGGCTTCACTTTTTTGAGCCGTTTGTTTTAGAGCCAGTGTTTGTTTTTTGTGCCCCTAAATGCGACATGCTGGACCTTTAAATCAAAATCTTTCGAGATCGCTACTTCAAAGTTGGGGTCAGCTACATCGGAGAAACCAGAGGGAACTAGCGGCGCTAGCTCCTAAACGTCGTTAAATCAGCGACACTCAGGTCTCTCTTGGAAGCCACTCCCCCAAAATGAGGGGGTTATTTTCTCATAGACTTCCATGGAATGAGACTTCTTTTTGCAGCCAGAGGAGTCGCCCCCCTGATGGCTAGCAGAGAGAATGCAAGTTTAAGGCACTTCAGCTTGGCTTCACTTTTTAGAACCGGTTTGTCGCCTGATTCAATCTCCTATTTTATAATTGTCTTATTATTATTTTTTACTTTTATTTACGTTCTTGACTGCAGTACTTTGCTTTATTGTTTACTGGTTATTGTTGTACACATCGTGCTCACTGAAGACTTCTTATAGGTGAAAACATATTTAACAATAAACTCCTTTCTGATTCTGTTGAAGTAAGAAAAAAATGAACACTTTGTACTCCGGGAGATTCCCGAATGCACACATATTTAAAGGAATTTCTTTCCGCTGGTCGCTCCCTGAACCCAAGATATTTTCTGGTGTTTTTTTTTTTTTTTGGCCAAATCGGCAGAAAAACTCAAAGGAATGGAAAGTAAACTGTCTCACCAGCGCTCCACGTGCGACCCACTTGGCCGGCGTGGAGGAACAAAGCTGCAGTTTCCACTGACTTCTGCTGACTAGTCGAACCTCATGTTTGGTTAAACGGAGGGAAAAATGTGAATCACATCATTCTTTCCTGCGTTCGTTATTTTTTTCCCCCTGGAATCAAACTGCTAAAACTTCAGACTTCCAACGGAAACAACAGCAATACTATGAGGAGCAGTTTGGCAGTGCTTTTTTGGAGGAGGGGGGTGTTTTTCTGACCCCAATGTTCAGTTCAGGCAACTATACTTGGATTTGGTTCGATGGTGTTATTGTTAAAAGAAAGTTTGTGATGATGATGAGGAATGAGGACCAGGTTAAGAAAAACAAAAAAGGAAGGGCATCTGGCGTGAACACCTTTGCCAAATCAAAATGTGCGCTTCATGCCATCAGATTTTCATTCAGTTACCAACCAGCTGGAAAAAGACGATCGGAACAAAGACGTTTATTTGTTTTTTATTCTCAACACTTAAGGTGGACTGACCTTTAAGGTGGATATGCGCTGTTCTCCTTTAAGTGACAAGTTGCACCTCTGAGTCTTGCTTGCTTTATATTTTTTTTCTTTCTTTTAACTGATCGCCAGGTTAATTATTAACATCCCGCCTGCAAACTCTGTCTCCCGGAGCTCTACGATCGTATCTTACGTTTCATGCAGAGACCGAACAAAACTGTGGTCCAAACAACGCGACAACGTGATTTTCAGTGCCATGAGTTCAGATTTTTTGCTTTTCTGGAGATTTAGATTCTGAACTCTTTTCCCCAACAGCATTGATTTGTGAATAGAAAGTAGATAAAAGTGATCAGTTCCTCTTTTTTGTCTCTGCTCTTCAAACACGTTGAGATTGAACTCGGTCCCCTCCGAGATCCTTTTCTTCGCGATAAGAGATTCAGGCTTTCAGCATTCATCCCGTGATGTCAGTGAACCTCACACAGTGCTGCTTCCCCTCTGATTATCCGCCGGCGGAGCATCGGGAGAGTTGTTAGCTCTGCTCGGGGGAATCAGGGAACTTTCTGCTCGAGTGAAAATACCACAGAGCTCCTATTACCCACAATGCATGGGCTGATGCAAAATGGAGCCTAATGGAGAGATTTAAAGATACATACAGACAGTTTTGCATAATTTAGCTGATTAACTTCAAACTCTGTATATTTTACATAAATTATTCGCAAAGCTTTTTACAAAAAAAAAAGTTGCCTTCCTTCTGGCAGCAGCTTTCCTCTGAACTATGAAAGTCAACCAGCAGAATGTCCATCGCTCTCAACATTTAGTCGTGTTATGCTTCGCTTGAGGAAATGCAAAATGAATCAAAGACAATGCAAACAGCTACCTCAAAGTTAAGAGTTCAATACTTTTATTCTCATTTATACTCAATACTTGAGTTAATGTGCTTAGCTACATTCCAGCACTAAAGATAACAACGTGAAAATAATCACATCGCTAAAACAGCCTCTTGTTGCCATGTTTGACAGTCTGTTTTTAACATTGTTGAGGGAACATCAGGTTGAGGGAATATAGGGCTGAGGGAACATAGGGTTGAGAGAACACAATGCTGAGGGAACATAGGGTTGAGAGAACACAATGCTGAAGGAACATAGGGTTGAGGGAACATAGGGTTGAGGGAACATAAGGCTGAGGGAACATAGGCTTGAGGGAACATCAGGTTGAGGGAATATAGGGCTGAGGGAACATAGGGTTGAGTGAAAATAAGGCTGAGGGATCGTAAGGCTGAGGGATCGTAAGGCTGAGGGACCGTAAGGCTGAGGGACCGTAAGGCTGAGGGATCATAGGGCTTAGGAAACATAGGACTGAGGGAACATCAGGTTGAGGGAATATAGGGCTGAAGGAACATGAGGTTGAGGGAATATAGGGCTGAGGGAACATAGGGTTGAGAGAACACAATGCTGAGGGAACATAGGGTTGAGGGAACATAGGGTTGAGGGAACATAAGGCTGAGGGAACATAGGGTTGAGGGAACATCAGGTTGAGGGAATATAGGGCTGAGGGAACATAGGGTTGAGAGAACACAATGCTGAGGGAACATAGGGCTGAGGGAACATAGGGTTGAGAGAACACAATGCTGAGGGAACGTAGGGTTGAGGGAACACAATGCTGAGGGAACATAGGGTTGAGGGAACATAAGGCTGAGGGAACATAGGGTTGAGGGAACATCAGGTTGAGGGAACATAGGGTTGAGAGAACACAATGCTGAGGGAACATAGGGCTGAGGGAACATAGGGTTGAGAGAACACAATGCTGAGGGAACGTAGGGTTGAGAGAACACAATGCTAAGGGAACATAGGGTTGAGGGAACATAGGGTTGAGGGAACATAAGGCTGAGGGAACATAGGGTTGAGGGAACATCAGGTTGAGGGAATATAGGGCTGAGGGAACATAGGGTTGAGAGAACACAATGCTGAGGGAACATAGGACTGAGGGAACATAGGGTTGAGAGAACACAATGCTGAGGGAACATAGGGTTGAGGGAACATAGGGTTTAGGGAACATAAGGCTGAGGGATTGTAAGGCTGAGGGATCATAGGGCTTAGGAAACATAGGACTGAGGGAACATAAGTCTGAGGGCATATAGGGCTGAGGGAACATAGACACAGTCATCATTCAGTTAACAACTCTCATTGACTTATTAATACCCACATTGATAAGCTTTCTTTGGAAACATACTTCATGAAGTGGGCCAGTAGCCTGGAAAGGAACGCAGATGGAGTTGACCTTTAAATGCTAACAGCTTCAGGCACAGTGTTTGTATACACGTACACACCCGCTTATTGAGAGTACATGTATGCGGGCCACAAACACACACACAGCCACGTGTCTGCTGTTTGTCCCGCCCACTTCTGGCCTACTTGTGTCCGCTCGTCGGCTCGGTTCATAAAACAGGCCGTAATGGGAGGGCGTGTCCGCTGGGCGCGCCGACCATAACAGCCGCAGGGCAGACCCGTGACTGAGGCATGATGGGAACGGCAGAGAAACCACGGGCGCGGCTGACCTCCCTAAATAATACAGTGGAGAGCGTGAAACTGAGAGAGGAGGCTGCGTGTTTACATGAACCACGTGAAGAAGAAGCTGAACCGTACCACGACATTTTTACATCGGCCATGAACTGAAAATAAACACTTTGATCTCGGAGTAGCAGTTTGTTGTGTATTCAGACAGTTTCATGACGGAATAGAATCACTTCAATTTAAAGTTTTGCATCAGTGTGACTTGTTGTTTTAAGGAGACACTCATTTTCAGGTTCATACTGCGAGGCAACGACGCGGGTCCATTTTACTTCCTGTCATGTGATGTTATTCACATACACTTAACAGGAAGTTTAGATGGTTACGTTTAAAATCGGGAAATTGTGTTTTTATTGTATAGTTGTTACATCTAACAGAGTTGGTTGGTACCAGGCGGCGACCTCTGGTTCTGAAAAGTGAAGCCAACGCTGAAGTGCCTTAAAACTTGCATTCTCTCTGCTGGCCAGCAGGGCTGACTCCTATGAGGAAGTCTATGAGGAAACTGACCCTACCTCTCACTTCATTTGTTATGAACACGAGGCTTCAAAACCGGTGACGTCATGATGACTTCGTCCACAGTCTGTGGTGGAGACCAAAACAGAGCTAAAAGAAAGTGAATATTCTGGATCTGTTTGTTTGGAATTGAAGTCGCATGATATTTCCCAACTGTAGCCTTTCAGTCTGGTTTTAAATGTTTCGTCTGTTATTTATTATCTCTTTTTTCATGTTTTGAGCCGGAGGTATTGTGTTTTCGGGTCATGCATCCACCCGGTCCGTTCTTGTGATTTCTCAGGAACAACTGGAGGGAATTTCTTCAAATTTGGCACAAACATTTACTTGGACTCAAGGCTGAACTGCTTTTGTTTTTTTTAAAGGTCAAGGTCACTGTGACCTCACAGCAGTCCTGTTCTCATGAACGCAATATCTTAGCAATGCTGCCTGGAGGGAATTTCTTCATAACTTTCTTCATAACTCTTTTTAAGGATTTATACACTACTCAAGACAATTTCAACACAAATGTCTAATAAATTGAGTACATCTTGGACAGACATGGATGTGAACTGCTACGAGACTGGTTGTTTGGCAGGTTGTATGCAATTGCGTTGCACCAGTTCTAGGGTTAAATCTACTCTTTTTTTAGATTTTCCCTTTGAATGATTATTTTGGTTGAAATCTATATTTGCATTCTCACGTTGTGTTTCTGTGGCGTCAGCTCTGAACGCTCACACAACCACAACCATCTTCTATCTGCTACACGTATGTAAGTTTGTGTGTGTGGGTTGATGGGTGTGGGCGGAAGCTTGTCCATTACTGTATTGTACTCTGTATATACACACACACACACACACACACATATACACACTCTGTCATCAGCAGTAATGAAAACCAGCAGCAGCCTGAGGCGACGACACTGTGGACGACGGGGAGAATGAAAAGAAGAAATGCAGGGAGGAAACGTCGGAGAGATTAAAG
>CM056824.1:27956711-27976711 GCA_029853015.1 Chelidonichthys spinosus
ACGTTTTATGGCGGCGGACGGCTCACGTGTTCCTGAATATCAAACAGGATGGAGTCACTTCCTGCCTCCTGGAACTAAACTCTGCCGATTGTGCACAAAACAGGGTATATATATTTATTTACTTATTGTTATTCTTTTTTCCACAGAAGTGGATGATAAAACATTCAATACAAAATGAGCAATCTGCGAAAGGTACACTACCACTTTTGTCCACAGGTGCCGCCAAAAATCGACACAAACCTAAAAGTTCCTCCTTCAGTACTTATGAAAATTTCATTAAGGTACCAAAAGTAAAAGTACTCCATGATGCAGCATAATACATGTTAGATAACTGGATTATTAAGTATTGATATATTAATGTACATATCCCCTTTAATGTTGCTAATTTAAATACTTACCACTGGGTGACTTCTGAACTTTACCAAGGGATCAATAATCTGTACAAGGTGCTATATTTACCTCTGAAATGTAGTGAAGTAGGACTAAAGATAATTAGTTACTATGCTTAATATGCTTTCAATCTTTTGATCTTTGATTCATAGTTATTTTTGTATAAACTGCTTCACTAAACGGCTGATGTTACTGGTTAGAAAGAAAAAACAGGAGGAGATGTAGCTCTGCAGGCGTTAGCGCCTTCGGGGGAAACTAAAGTGAAAGAATAAAAGTCTCTAATGTACGAGTTAATCCTGCCTGATTTCCTCCCCTCTAAACTCCAGAGGCTCCCAGCGCGCTTAATTGATGAGTAAGACAAAAACCCATTTCCCCAAACGAGACCTGATGAGAGCCGATCCAGACAGGCGGTAATGAGTCTGTGTAAAGTCGGGACCATTACGGCTGCACAACAACAGGCTTCATTAACTGCAGCGATTGGCTTTTTTTTCCTGCGGTCACCGGCTGATTGCTGCAGGACATTAAGCAGAACCTCCGACTCCATTAAACAAAGTTTCTACTCCAAACAACGACGTCGCCTCCGCCGAACCCTCTGACACAAATCGGTCGGTTCACGTCGTCTGACTGCGTGTTTGTTACACCTTTTATTCAACTAATTAGAACAACACGAGACGACAAACAGCCGCAAACCCACTTGTGTTTTATTGCAGCCGGGGGCGCCTTAATAGCCTTGGTGGCTGCAGATCTAACGCAAAAAAAGAAAAAGAAAAGTAACTCAGGAATATCTTCACAGTTGAATTTTTCGTGAAAAACTCTGAATGTTCAACAAACAGATTTGTTAGAGTATGTTTAGTCCGATTCATTGCAATCATTTTAAGGGGCGTGGCTTCGGAAAGAGGCCTGAGTGCTGCCAATTAAGTGACTTTTTAGGAGCTAGCAACTTTAAAGTAATAACCTCGAAAGATTTTCATATCTTTGGTTTTCAGGTCCAGCATGAAAACCAAACACTGGCTCTAAAACAGACAGCTCAAAAAAGTGAAGCCGAGCTGAAGTGCCTTGGAACTGCATTCTCTCTGCTGGCCACCAGGGGGCGACTCCTCTCTGGTTGTATAGAAGTCTATTAGAAAATGGTCCTACTTCTCTCTGCTGGCCACCAGGGGGCGACTCCTCTCTGGTTGTATAGAAGTCTATGAGAAAATGGTACTACTTCTCTCTGCTGGCCACCAGGGGGCGACTCCTCTCTGGTTGTATAGAAGTCTATGAGAAAATGGTCCTACTTCTCTCTGCTGGCCACCAGGGGGCGACTCCTCTCTGGTTGTATAGAAGTCTATGAGAAAATGGTCCTACTTCTCTCTGCTGGCCACCAGGGGGCGACTCCTCTCTGGTTGTATAGAAGTCTATGAGAAAATGGTACTACTTCTCTCTGCTGGCCACCAGGGGGCGACTCCTCTCTGGTTGTATAGAAGTCTATGAGAAAATGGTCCTACTTCTCTCTGCTGGCCACCAGGGGGCGACTCCTCTCTGGTTGTATAGAAGTCTATGAGAAAATGGTCCTACTTCTCTCTTGATGTATTATCTCAGTAAACATTGTAAACATGAGTTTATGGTCTCAATCTCTAATTTCAAGTATTCTCAAGGCTTCAAAAACGTAGTCCGGAAACCAACGGGTGACGTCACCATGACGACATCCACTTCTTATAAACAGTGTATGATTAGGTCAGCAAACAAGGTAACAAACGGTGATTGTGCCAATCAAACGTTAGCAAACAGTCGTCATTGCAGACACACAACGTCGGAGATCGGCAGACTAGCGAGTTCACCGTTTACAACTTTATTTACTCACAAATGTTAAAAAACGGAGCTAATTAGATGATAAATAAAGATTCCTGCCTGTGTTTCCTCAGTTAAGCAGCTGGTGGAGATTCAGTGGATGTAACGACTTTTGTTAATTCAATTTCAGTTAATGGAGCGTGAACCGACTTTTCTGCAACTCGAGTGAGATCCACAAAAAAAAAAAGAAAATGTCTCGTCAGCTCCTCTAATGATGTCGGTAATGAAATCTAGTGCAGAAGGAAGGAACGACCTAATCACCGCATGAAAGCTTTGGTGAGAGGGGAAGAGAGCGCCTCCGAAAGGCCGTTCTGGGATCTGATTTACTTTTAAATAAGTGGGAATATTTGTATTTTAGTGCCAGGGCCCAAACAGTGAATGTAACCAGAGGAGACTGTCAGATAATGAGTGAAAAACCTTTTCAAGTTAGAGTGTATGGAAGCCCATTTCTGCCATTGCTAGTAAAAAAAAGTTCTCATCATTTTGATACAAGTCAATATTTTTGATAAAATAAATTGTGATTGGTGAATATTTTGGAAGAGTTTGTTATAGTGTGAGCCGATAAAAGCTCAAGTTTAACAGTCTGTGCATCTCAACTCTGGTCCATCTGAGGGAGACTTAGTGGATCTCTGCTGCCACCTAGTGTTCAGACAGGATTTACAACAAGGTATTTAAAAACTAAATTCTGATTTATGGTGCGAGACAAAGATCCCTCTAAAAACACTTAAACTCCAATAATCATTTTAATCAAGTCTGGAACCGTATGAGTATTAGCATATTTAAACAAATTCTAGACTTCAGAGCATTTGCCTTAGATTGAACCAGAGAAGTTGCATCGTTATATTAGTGGACGAAACTAAAATAAATTGCCATTATCCTGCTGAGCCACCACCCATTCACGACTCATACCAAGAGATTTATTGGATCCACTTGCTTTAATTTAAAAAAAAAAAAAAAAAAAAAAAAATTCCACAAGCAGCATGGACAACAATTACAATATATACATAATATTTTTCTATTTACAGCAGATAGGGAGGCCAGCAGCCTTTTAATTGGGAATAAAATGTAAAACTAATGCAGCGTCAGTGTCCGAACATCTCCTGCGAGGCGTAGGTCATGTAGAGGAAGCCGTCCTCGTCCTGGTGGTCTTTGTACACCTGAGCCATGGTGAGGGACATGCTGGCCAGTCCGCTGTTGTTGATGAGCAGGTAGAAGGCCTGGGTGGGCAGCAGAGCCATCCGGTTCCTGGGAGACACAAGGAGGGGGGTCAACGAGGCTCTCACACGGGACGCTGACTCGGCACTAAAAACGTCTGACAGACATCAGCTGTGTGTTCACACTCTAAAGCACCACGAGAGAATGTTGGTATGCAGAGTTTAAAAAACACAATGCATCGCACGAGGAAAACTACTTTTAAAAAGAAGCTCATTGTTTGAGAAAGCAGCTCCAGCAACATTAAAAATAACTGGAAAGAATGTATGAATGTTAAACCACCATGTCTATGCTCAGATGTTTTTTTGTTCAGGGCTTTATCATTTTAATATTTACCTGAAAAGGAGTCCAACAATGATTTTAAATTTAAAAAAAAAAACTATAAAAAAAAAATCAGCTTTACTTCACAAGACTACATATTTCAAATTATACTAATTTTAATAATTTTTAAAAAGCTCAAAAAACGTCTACTGCCTCAGAAAGTCACAATAAAAATAAAAATATACACAAGTTAAATATGCCAAATGTTCCCTTAATCAGCTCTAAACTAAATGTGACGTCATAAATCCTGCAGGTACGTCCAGCTGATGATCAGCCAAAGTAACGGAGACGTAGTTGCTGTTCAAGTCACATTGGTCACAGCAATGACCAACCTTTCAAAATAAAAGCATATCTGCATTACTGGAGATGAAAGAGAAACGCTGTATAATGTCGCTTTAAACAGACGGGACCGACTTAAATACATTTAACGGTCCGTGTATTTGGAATGGTTTATATTTGGAAAAAACCGCATCGGAGAAGAACATCTCATTTCCTTCACGGAGGAGAAAATGTGAAGTGAGTGCATCAAATCCCCACATGAGGAAGAAGTCACACTGCTGTCCTGCAACGTCATCATGACCAACGAGAAGAGTCCGAGGGACTACTATAAACCGATACTGTGTTAAGTCATGAGCACTAAAGTGCAGTATAATATCCATAACTGGATTATAATTATTGATGAGTTAATGTGTTAGAGTCAGTGGTGCAGCTGGATAAAAAGTAGCAGTTGTATTTCTTTATACAGTGCTGGTTGTTTAGTAATTAATCAATTAATTATATTTGAATAATCTGAATGTGTAAAGTAACCAAGTCAGATACATGTAGTCTACTTTAAGATAGTAAATGTACCATTGCATAAGTACTTAAATTTCCAATAAAGTTGCGTTTCTAGGCAATACTACCGATATTCTTACAAACAAACAATCCCCACTAGTCTCTGCTACTCGTCACACAGAAAAATATATTACTACAAAGACATTTAAAAAACAAGAAGGGGTAACATTAAGGAAAAAAATATAAGTTGGTAATGAAGATCCTTGTTGAAGACTTTCCCCTCAACTAACTTTAAAGTTGTTTTTAGAGCTGAAACCATCAAATTAACCCAATAGTTATCGTTCACCCCCAGTTCAAAATAAAATAAAAGTCAAACTAAATTGTGAGTCATTAATGCTTCGTCTTATGAATATAAATTGAGTATTATTTGGGAAACCGGTTTTAAAAAAAAAGGCAAAAGCAACATTGTTTTTTTTTTCAAAAAAAGACAATTACATCATAAATCAGAGCTGTTGTAGTCGTTGGGATCTTACCTGATGATGGTGACAAACTGAGTCATGGTGAGTTCATGCGGCACCAGGAACTTGGTTTTATCCAGCGGAGGCAGATACTTCTCCCTCTCGTACCGTTCGATGATCACCTGCAACACAATAATACACAAATCACGCGATTTCACGCAGAATTACGAGGGGTTTTATTGTAGTACCGCAAACTTACCGGGATTTTATTGGGGAATTTCGACCTGATGCCCGCCACCTCTTGTTTCCTTGTAGCTGTGCGGAGAGAAACAAACAAAGACCATCAGTTTTCTTTAGAGTTTCTAAGAGACTTTCCCACCATCGTCCGCTGTTTACCGAAGCTCTTCCTCTGCTTGAACGGTTTGTTCTGCAGCTGAGGTTTGTCAAACGGAGGCATGCTGTGTGTGAGTGCGTGCGTGTGTGTATGTGTGACCCGGTGTGTGTGTGTGCGGGACGGAGGACGCGGCCGTGCGGTCTGGACCGACCCCGGGTTAAATAGAGAGGGGAGGCGGCTGTGGCGCATCAGCTGATTAGCACATGGCCGCTGGCGCAACGTGAATGATCTGCGGGTTTAATCACGTTAGAGCCGCAGAATGGAGCTCAGACTGGAGACCCGGATGAGGAGGGGGGGTCTGAGGGTTAGGGTGAAAAAAATAATAATAAAAAGGGCAGGGTTTTCTAGAAGGTAGGGCCTCCTATGGAACCACTTTACCTTTACTCCATTTAAGGCAAGTTTTCTTCACTCAAAGAGGGCACTTCATTGTGTTTTCTCCACTCGAAGGGCCCCCTAGAGGGCACCTATTATGTTTTCCCCACTCATAGGGCACCCTAGAGGGCACTTCATTGTGTATTCTCTACTCGAATGGCACCCTAGAGGTCCTTTTAATCCTGTTTTCTCCACTCAAAGGGCACCATAGAGGGCACTTCATTGTGTTTACTCCACTTGAAGGGCACCCTAGAGGTCACTTCATTGTGTTTTCTCCACTCGAATGGCACCCTAGAGGTCATTTAATCATGTTCTCTCAAAGGGTATCCCAGAGTTTTCTCCACTTGAGGGGCACCCTAGAGGTCACTTCATTGTGTATTCTCCACTCGAATGGAACCCTAGATGTCATTTAATCCTGTTTTCTCCACTCAAAGGGCACCTTAGAGGGCACTTCATTGTGTTTACTCCACTTGAAGGGCACCCTAGAGGTCACTTCATTGTGTTTTCTCCACTCGAATGGCACCCTAGAGGTCATTTAATCATGTTCTCTCAAAGGGTATCCCAGAGTTTTCTCCACTTGAGGGGCACCTTAGAGGGCACTTCATTGTGTTTACTCCCTAGAGGGCAGTTGATCATGTTTTATTTACTGTAGGGCAGGGGTGCCCAACTCCGGTCCTGCAGAGCCACTGTCCTGCATGTTTTAGGTTTCTCCCTGCTCTTACACACCTGATTCTAATGATGTGCTCGTTATCAAGCAACTGAAGCTTGTCACAGGTTTGAAAATCATTTGAATCAGGTGCAGGGAGAAACCTAAAACATGCAGGACAGTGGCTCTCTAGGACCGGAGTTGGGCACCCCTGCTGTAGGGGCATCCAAAAGGGCATGTCATCATGTTTTCTCCATTGGAAGGGCACTCTCGGGGACACAGTATCATGTTTTCTCCACTTAAAGGGCATGCTAAAGGGCAGGTTTCATTCAAGAGGGTACTTTGCTGCATCTCTTTCGAAACAAGGGTGCACCAAGGTAAATGTCATTAGGCTGCCTTTTAAATAAAAAAAATGTATTTAGTTTTTATTTGTTTTTATTTTATTTTATTTGAACTTTAAAACTATAAATAAGTTAATAAATCAATTCCAATAAGTTTCTTTAAAAAAAATGGTAACGAGGAACATGAACTTGACTTTGCTTCACACGGAACGTAGTGTTTTGGTGATGTACCGCGCGCTCTTTTCTAATGGGATCCGTTTGTTGCCACTCATCCGATCAGCCAATGGTGTGAGACTATTTACGGTAGTGGGTGGGACTAAGCAGAGTTGACGTCACGGGTCACGGCACATGTGTGTCAAGTGATTTTCAGTTAGCCACAGTGATACCAGTTATTCAACGCATGTGCCTTCAAAATAAAGGATCGCTGAGATGGTCGTCTTCAGTGGAGAAAATGTTGCTCGTTTAAAATGGCCCATCTTAAAAGAGTCATGTTTAATCCTGACAGTCTTCATCAATCTTCAATAAAATGTACTTTATCTTAATCGTAAATAAATGATCTTTGTTGTTATTATGATTAATACTTATATTCCCTGTGACCCATAACAGGATAAGCGGTGATCAATAATGTATTATTATAATTATTATTATTATTATTATTATTAAATAAATAATAATAATAGTATAACAGTATTTTAAAGAAAGTGACAACTATCATGTGATTATTATCAGTTGATTCATTCAACGTTGTTCTATTTTATTTTGAAATTCCGTACCGGAAGTTCCGTGCTTGTGTTGATTCCGGTAGTCCCACGGTCTCGTCGTCTGACAGCTGGTTCAGACAGGAGTTGTGGTGGTGGGCCAGCGGAGAGGAGGACACCGTGAATGGATCGAATTCCCCCCCGGAGGATATTCCACCGAAGCGGTTGAGAGCACCGGACCAGAACCCCGAAACCGCGTCGCACCGGTCCGGCCATGGACGAGCAGGCGGGCCCCGGTGTCTTCTTCAACAACAACAACTCGGGCTCGCCCGGCGCTGGGAATATTAAAGCTCCGCAGGCTGGCGGCGACGTCGGGGGCGGGGAGGCGGCCAGGGCTCACTACAACGTCCCGGGGATCCTACACTTCCTCCAGCACGAGTGGGCCCGCTACGAGGTGGAGAGGGCGCACTGGGAGGTCGAGCGGTCCGAGTTGCAGGTATGACATTTGTTCCGCTCGCTAGCTTTTAGCTTCGTCCTGAACCTTGCGCCAAAACCGCATTGGGAAAATGCTTTCATCGCGTATCGGCGGTTAAACATTCCCGGTAAAGTAAAAAATACTACTTAGTCGGTGTGAGGAAGAGTCGTTATTTAATTCGGCGTTAGTGTAATCCAGTAAACAACACATTAGAAACACGTATTTGTACTTTTAGGGATGCTATACGTTGGTCCAGACGGGGAATGACGCACATTGAAATGTGAAGTTTTGTTGTAGGGACCGTTCGGCTGATCGTTGTGGATGCCGAATTAAAATACAGGCCCGTCTGGATCCGGATACGTGTGTTAAATACTGTACAAACGGTTTCTGTGCCAACGTCAAGCATGACAACACGGAGTTCCTTCATGTTTGAATGGATGTTTGGCTCAGTTGTTGCCTTCCACTGGGGGATCACTGGGGGATCACTGGGGGATCTGCGCCCCCTGCTAACCCGGGTTAGCTGTGGTTGAGATGCCACACATCCACCGTGTTTACTGGGAGTAGTTTATATGTGTTTATAATGAATTAAACTGAGCGTTGTGGATGTATTGTTGATGGTGGACCCTGTGTAGGAGATTCATTCTAGGACCAGTGGCTGACGTCATGGACGTCGGAAGCAACAAAAAAAATGTGGGCGGGACAATTTGGTCTGGTGGTCCTCCTGGTTTATCTCCAAACTGGTACCGTTGGCTCGTAACCTGCATGACAACAATCAGAATTATGTGGTTGTACGTTTTTATATAGGATTATCGTGAGTGTATTTATGATTCTTTGTTTTAATTTATTTGCTGGGCGACAAAAACTTCAAGCATTTAAAAGAGTTTAATCATGCACTGGCAGGAAGTAGGACAAGGAAGTGTTTGAAACTTGACGATGAGTGGCGTCTGTACGCCAGTGACCTTTTACTGCGACCTACCAGCCAATCCCACAGCAGCGTCCTCTGTGTCTCCGGGCTTCCTGCTGGGAGCTGTTGGATTTGTAATTTTCCTTCCCATTCAGCCGATCGGAGCGTGACGGCCGACCTGCCGGGGCTGGAAACCAATTTCAGCCGGAAATCCATTCGTTCTGTCGCCCGTGTTGATTTGAATGTGACTGCTTGTCACCACCGGTGTCCGAAGCCGAGAGTGACATCACTTCCTCTGAGGTCAAGCATTACGTTTATTATCCAACTAGAAATGAGAAAGTCTGGTATTGAAGGGAAGTGAAGGGAGGAGGCACAGTCTGATATTCTCTCTCGATGGTTTTATCGTCATGACGATCGGATACTTTACAGTAAATTCATACACCAACCAATCCTGAGTGTTTTTAGGCCGACTTCAATGTTGATTTATCGGCAATTTTTTTTTTTTTTTACATAAATTCAAAACACAAACAACGTTTTTGTCAAGCAAGCAACCGTGTATTTGGTTATTTAAATGCATTGTGACCAAGATGAACCAAGCATCACATTTTACAGGAGAAAAATGACCAAATAAAATCCTAAATGACCTCAAAGAAATGCATTATTAGGCAATATGACCATGCATTGAGGTGAAGTCATGCGTGAGCTCTGTGAGTGGGTTTACACGCAGGATGTTTGTACCGCTCAGCTTCCTTCCTCTCGGCCGCGGCTATAAATACACGGATGGACGGACGGACGGAGATGCAGCGTTGGCATTCAGTGTCTGGCAAAATCCAATTAAAAAGTCATCCATTAAATGAACGAATTAGGTTTGAATAGACAGCAGCACGTCTGTTGTGCAGCAGCGATGAGTGTAGAAATGATGCTGCTGTACGGATAGAATTAGAATAGAAGTGCTTTTTTTTATTTTTGCTGGCCAATCAGCTGCATGAGTGTGATGCTGATTACGGATCAGATTTAAATACTATTAGGCTTCGCGATAAGCGATGTGTAACATGAAGGCAGTGGCGGGTTTACCCATGGAAGTGTCGTATTTACGGCTACGGTTTTACTGAGAACGTCATGAGTACGTAAACGTAATCCATATTCATGCATCTTTACATTGTTAATCTGACAAGGAGTCGATGTTGTCAGGTACGTTGACGATGGTTCCGATAATGATCTAATGAATAAATACTCGGGTACCTACGCCTGTTTCCAGCGTGAGTTCGTGAGTAAATGTACTTAGTTACTTTCCGACGCGGCGGTGGCGTAGCGACCTCCGGCATGTGGAGCGATGAGCGATTCTCTCGCTCTTATCTTTCTGCTGCCTTGATTCTCGGCTCATTTCCTTTCACTAATTAAATGTTTCTCCACACAGAACGACAGATGTGCTACAGCTTCTGGTGCTGTGTGTGTGTGTGGGGGGGGATATATGTATATATATATATGTATATATATACACACACACACACACCACTTAGGCCTCTTTGAGGCTTCTCATCTGCATGGAGCTGCCTCCGAGGTCTGGAACCAGTATCATGTTGGGCTGCAGGACTAGTGGTGGTTTTGTTGAAACAGCTTCTTTTTTTAACACAAAGAGAGTTTCCAGGGTAACAAACAGTAGTGAAATGTGTAACCATGTGTGTCGAATGTGCATTTGCGATATGCGGTATTCTAGTTGCACCAAATCAGTCTAAATAGTTGGGTTTCTAAAGTCTCGCGTCACTCAAAAGTCATGATGGTCTTGGTGTGTCGGCCGTCTGCGGGCGGCTCGTCGAATTCTTCGCTCAGCTTGAATTTGATGTCCGCGGTCTTGAATGTGGTTTCGGACTCGATGGAAATGAAGACAGCGTCGTCCATGCTGGTCTTCAGATTGGGTTTGGCCATGTTGCCCATTTGCCCGGTGGAGAAGCTCACACCGATGGCTTCATGTAGTCAAGTCAATGTGTGGAACAGAGTGTTGTAAATGTTTAATTAAGGCATGAACGATGAGCTGATTCACTTCCAATGAGAGCGAGTCAATCTGCATAGTTTCTTAAAAAAAAATAGATTTGAATGAAGTTTGGGACAATCTTTTTTCAGCATCGACTTTATTGATTTCTCTCCGGGTGCTCCGGCTTCCTCCCACAGTCCAAAGACATGCAGGATGGGGATAGGTTCATTGGTGACTCTAAATGTCCCGTAGGTGTGAATGTGAGCGTGAATGGTTGTCTGTCTCTACATGTCTCCCTGTGATAGACTGGTTACCTGTCTGTCTCTACATGTCAGCCCTGTGATAGACTGGTTACCTGTCTGTCTCTACATGTCAGCCCTGTGATAGACTGGTTACCTGTCTGTCTCTACATGTCTCCCTGTGATAGACTGGTTACCTGTCTGTCTCTACATGTCAGCCCTGTGATAGACTGGTTACCTGTCTGTCTCTACATGTCTCCCTGTGATAGACTGGTTACCTGTCTGTCTCTACATGTCTCCCTGTGATAGACTGGTTACCTGTCTGTCTCTACACGTCAGCCCTGTGATAGACTGGTTACCTGTCTGTCTCTACATGTCAGCCCTGTGATAGACTGGTTACCTGTCTGTCTCTACATGTCTCCCTGTGATAGACTGGTTACCTGTCTGTCTCTACATGTCTCCCTGTGATAGACTGGTTACCTGTCCGTCTCTACATGTCTCCCTGTGATAGACTGGTTACCTGTCTGTCTCTACATGTCTCCCTGTGATAGACTGCTTACCTGTCTGTCTCTACATGTTGGCCCTGTGATAGACTGGCTACCTGTCTGTCTCTACATGTCTCCCTGTGATAGACTGGTTACCTGTCTGTCTCTACATGTCTCCCTGTGTTAGACTGGTTACCTGTCTGTCTGTACATGTCTCCCTGTGATAGCCGGGTTACCTGTCTGTCTCTACATGTCTCCCTGTGATAGACTGGTTACCTGTCTGTCTCTACATGTCGGCCCTGTGATAGACTGGTTACCTGTCTGTCTCTACACGTCAGCCCTGTGATAGACTGGTTACCTGTCTGTCTCTACATGTCTCCCTGTGATAGACTGGTTACCTGTCTGTCTCTACATGTCTCCCTGTGATAGACAGGTTACCTGTCTGTCTCTACATGTCTCCCTGTGATAGACTGGTTACCTGTCTGTCTCTACATGTCTCCCTGTGATAGACTGGTTACCTGTCTATCTCTACATGTCAGCCCTGTGATAGACTGGTTACCTGTCTGTCTCTACATGTCTCCCTGTGATAGACTGGTTACCTGTCTGTCTCTACATGTCAGCCCTGTGATAGACTGGTTACCTGTCTGTCTCTACATGTCTCCCTGTGATAGACTGGTTACCTGTCTGTCTCTACATGTCTCCCTGTGATAGACTGGTTACCTGTCTGTCTCTACACGTCAGCCCTGTGATAGACTGGTTACCTGTCTGTCTCTACATGTCAGCCCTGTGATAGACTGGTTACCTGTCTGTCTCTACATGTCTCCCTGTGATAGACTGGTTACCTGTCTGTCTCTACATGTCTCCCTGTGATAGACTGGTTACCTGTCTGTCTCTACATGTCTCCCTGTGATAGACTGGTTACCTGTCTGTCTCTACATGTCTCCCTGTGATAGACTGCTTACCTGTCTGTCTCTACATGTTGGCCCTGTGATAGACTGGCTACCTGTCTGTCTCTACATGTCTCCCTGTGATAGACTGGTTACCTGTCTGTCTCTACATGTCTCCCTGTGTTAGACTGGTTACCTGTCTGTCTCTACATGTCTCCCTGTGATAGCCGGGTTACCTGTCTGTCTCTACATGTCTCCCTGTGATAGACTGGTTACCTGTCTGTCTCTACATGTCGGCCCTGTGATAGACTGGTTACCTGTCTGTCTCTACACGTCAGCCCTGTGATAGACTGGTTACCTGTCTGTCTCTACATGTCTCCCTGTGATAGACTGGTTACCTGTCTGTCTCTACATGTCTCCCTGTGATAGACAGGTTACCTGTCTGTCTCTACATGTCTCCCTGTGATAGACTGGTTACCTGTCTGTCTCTACATGTCAGCCCTGTGATAGACTGGTTACCTGTCTGTCTCTACATGTCTCCCTGTGATAGACTGGTTACCTGTCTGTCTCTACATGTCAGCCCTGTGATAGACTGGTTACCTGTCTGTCTCTACATGTCTCCCTGTGATAGACTGGTTACCTGTCTGTCTCTACATGTCAGCCCTGTGATAGACTGGTTACCTGTCTGTCTCTACATGTCTCCCTGTGATAGACTGGTTACCTGTCTGTCTCTACATGTCTCCCTGTGATAGACTGGTTACCTGTCTGTCTCTACACGTCAGCCCTGTGATAGACTGGTTACCTGTCTGTCTCTACATGTCAGCCCTGTGATAGACTGGTTACCTGTCTGTCTCTACATGTCTCCCTGTGATAGACTGGTTACCTGTCTGTCTCTACATGTCTCCCTGTGATAGACTGGTTACCTGTCTGTCTCTACATGTCTCCCTGTGATAGACTGGTTACCTGTCTGTCTCTACATGTCTCCCTGTGATAGACTGCTTACCTGTCTGTCTCTACATGTCCCTGTGATAGACTGGTTACCTGTCTGTCTCTACATGTCTCCCTGTGATAGACTGGTTACCTGTCTGTCTCTACATGTCGTCCCTGTGATGGACTGGTTACCTGTCTGTCTCTACATGTCTCCCTGTGATAGACTGGTTACCTGTCTGTCTCTACATGTCTGCCCTGTGATAGACTGGTTACCTGTCTGTCTCTACATGTCGGCCCTGTGATGACTGGTTACCTGTCTGTCTCTACATGTCTCCCTGTGATAGACTGGTTACCTGTCTGTCTCTACATGTCTCCCTGTGATAGACTGGTTACCTGTCTGTCTCTACATGTCGTCCCTGTGATGACTGGTTACCTGTCTGTCTCTACATGTCTCCCTGTGATAGACTGGTTACCTGTCTGTCTCTACATGTAGTCCCTGTGATAGACTGGTTACCTGTCTGTCTCTACATGTCTCCCTGTGATAGACTGGTTACCTGTCTGTCTCTACATGTCTCCCTGTGATAGACTGGTTACCTGTCTGTCTCTACATGTCTCCCTGTGATAGACTGGTTACCTGTCTGTCTCTACATGTCTCCCTGTGATAGACTGGTTACCTGTCTGTCTCTACATGTTGGCCCTGTGATAGACTGGTTACCTGTCTGTCTCTACATGTTGCCCTGTGATAGACTGGTTACCTGTCTGTCTCTACATGTTGCCCTGTGATAGACTGGTTACCTGTCTGTCTCTACATGTTGCCCTGTGATAGACTGGTTACCTGTCCGGTGTCCCTCCTTCCCAATTGGTTCCTTGGTGTTAAAATGGTAAACCCCGCTTTCCACCCGAGCTCCCGGTCCCTTTGTGAAAGACTGACCCTCAAGCCTCTTCTATAATGCAGCCCGGAAGGAGGAAATGTCTTTCTAACCATGTCTCCCTGCTGATAGACTCGGTTACCTGTCTGTCTCTACATGTCCAATCGCCTGTCCGATAGACTGCTTACCTGTCTGTCTCTACATGTCTGGCCCTGTAGATGGACTGGCTACCTGTCTGTCTCTACATGTCTCCCTGCTGACTAGACTGGTTACCTGTCTGTCTCTACATGTCTCCCTGTGTAGACTGGTTACCTGTCTGTCTCTACATGTCTCCCTGTGATAGACTGGTTACCTGTCTGTCTCTACATGTCTCCCTGTGATAGACTGGTTACCTGTCTGTCTCTACATGTCTCCCTGTGATAGACTGGTTACCTGTCTGTCTCTACATGTCGCCCTGTGATAGACTGGTTACCTGTCTGTCTCTACATGTCTCCCTGTGATAGACTGGTTACCTGTCTGTCTCTACATGTCTCCCTGTGATAGACTGGTTACCTGTCTGTCTCTACATGTCTCCCTGTGATAGACTGGTTACCTGTCTGTCTCTACATGTCTCCCTGTGATAGACTGGTTACCTGTCTGTCTCTACATGTCTCCCTGTGATAGACTGGTTACCTGTCTGTCTCTACATGTCTCCCTGTGATAGACTGGTTACCTGTCTGTCTCTACATGTCAGCCCTGTGATAGACTGGTTACCTGTCTGTCTCTACATGTTGGCCCTGTGATAGACTGGTTACCTGTCTGTCTCTACATGTTGGCCCTGTGATAGACTGGTTACCTGTCTGTCTCTACATGTTGGCCCTGTGATAGACTGGTTACCTGTCCAGGGTGTACCCTGCCTTCGCCCAATTCTGGATTCACGTTGGTGTTCAAAATGGCATCAAACCCCAGCTTTGCCACCCGGAGAGCCTCCCGGTCCACTTTGCACTGAACAGACATGCACCACTCCAAAGCCCTCTATCTGAATAATGCAGCTACACGCACGAGCAGGAGAGAAAGTGTCTTATGTAACCGACGACCCGCCGCCTCAGAGAGCACACGACGCTTCCTGCTCCTCTCCGTACCACGACCCAAACCGAGCCTCGTCCCGCCTCAACGCTCTTTCTCGTTTCATTTCGTCCGCTTCATCACGCTGCCGTTTAAGGAATGGCATGCGCACCTGCTTGTTTTTTCAGACGGGGGGGAATGCCACCGCCACCACGAGCCACGCCTCGGCGCTGGAAGCTGGCTTTGTTTAGCCGGGACTCCCGCCAAGATTTCAACCTGACACACGAACCCCCCCACCAGCCCGGGGAGTGTGTACAGCCAGCACTTCTGCTCACAATACAGCAGGGAGTTAAAAGGCATCACACACTTGATCTCTAGAAGTTATTCTTTAGTTCTGCACAAGAAGTTAAGATGTAAAGATTCAGACATAAAGAATAACTCATACGATCGTCAGGAAGCCTGGCTGACTTCATGTGCAGCCTCCTCGTGGTGCGTTTATAGGACGTTGGGATATTTTGGATGCACAACTTTCCCACCAAGTAATGATTTAAAAAAAAAAGCGTTGTGACTCCCCCATAAATGATTGCACATACTTGCATATTTATATTCATGATCTCTGAATGACAAGGAATTAGAACTACTAGCATGTTTGTTCAATGCATTTCTCATATTTTCGGAATGTCTGGAATCTGACATCATGCTGTATCAGTGGTTGCTTTAGACTCCCTCCTCATTTTGATGGACACGGTCATACACATTCTGTCATAATCAATAATTACCCGTCAAGACCTTTTTCCTTCATTTAACAAAAAGAAGTACTTCATAAACTGTGGTATTAGAACTCACAGCCACCGAAGCACAAATAATGCTGGTGTATTTCCACTCCAGCTGACGTGAGTGAGACCGAACCACCACGGCACAGATGGGAACGCTCCAACGCCATAATTCTCCTCAAAACCCCTGAAGTGTCATAATCAGGCTCTAATTAATCACTGACGCGCTCTGACTGCTTACTTACTCTTCCAGAACCACGAACTCGCCTCACGATGTGTTCATCCACTTGATTTGACTCCTTCCTCTTCAGACACGCGGAGAGCAAATCAATAACGTGTGCGTTTTCTCAGATATGAGGAACATTCTTGTGTTTTCCTCCACAGAGAGCCAATAAAACGTTCTGTGGCGGAGATATAAAGAGCTTTAAAGTCGAGCCGAAACTGCTTTTCAGGAGTATTTATCTTCCGTATGGTTCAGACGGCAACCTCTGGTTCCGAAAGTGAAGCCAATGCTGATGTGCCTTAAACGGGCATTCTCTCTGCTGGCCATCAGGGGGCGACTCCTGTGGTTGTAAAGACGACTAAGATGACTTAGCTGTGAAGTACTTCTTGACCGAGAAAAGGCACAGACAGTGACTTTTTGGCGCCTGTGGATGGAAGACAACAACTCCCACAATACACAGCTTTGCAGGCCCCTCCCACTGGAGGCACGGGCCGACGCAAATGAGGATATTTGTGTCATTGGAGGCTCTTTTTCAGAATAGAAACACAGAGATCTCCGTCTCTGGGAAATGAGGGAATGATGCACGACCATTCAAACATACTACCGGGTTCTAACAATACAAAGCTTCATGAAAATGGTGAAATATTCCTTTTAAAGGAACAGTTATGGCCAATGAGCAACTGTTGGATGTTCGGGGGCGGGGGAAGGCATCCCTCAAATTTGCAGACGCCTGGAGTGTGTAGCGACCCACGAGTGTCCTCCTTCCTCATATGTGTGTGTGTGTGTGTGTGTGTGTGTGTGTGTGTGTGTGTGTGTGTGTGTGTTTGCAAACATGCAGTCTAGTCAGTGTGTAAAACGGCCTGGAAGTGACGCTCATGAAACCGAGCAGCCGCCTGCAGCCGTTCTGCTCCGATCAAAACAATGAATCACGGTTTAATATTTTCTGCTCCTCAATTTTAAATTTTTTATGTTTTGGGGAATATTTTTGAGCATTAAAATTAAAGATAAAATTTGCAAATGAATTGCATGAGTAAATTTAAAAGCGATTTCTTTTAATCATGATAGCATTTTTCTGAGGGAAAGTGCCCAAAAAAATAGAATTCCGTGGAGCGGTGACCTCCCAACCTCTCGTCATTTGACCTCTAAGTCGGTCACATGTTGTGCGTTTTCCCACGCCGCTCGCTGAGTCTCCGTCCCGCGTCCGAGAGGGAAGACGTTAAGACGGATCAGACGCAGAGACGTCGGTCAGCGGGTCGCATGATGCCTTTCGGGTCCAAGTCCCACTTCCCAGGAGGCTTTGGGCCCCGTGGATACCTGCTGACCTCCTATGTCTATTTTTATTCTCAGAGAAACCACACACCACTTTCCTAAATCCACTAAAGCGCCGCCCGCTGCTTCCCTGCCCAAAGTAAACCCTCTGCAGGACGCCGGTGCAGCCGAGCACCAAATTGGAGATAAAGGAAATCAGGAATTAGACTCGATAAAACTTTAATGATCTCTGTTGGGGGGGGGGGGGGGGGGGATAACAGCACAGAGGCAAATAATCGCAGCAACAAACCTCACAAAGGAGGAAACATACATATTTGTTGATTTTGGTTTGTTTGTGAGTGGATGTTTCTCTTTTTAATAACGTGTTCATATTCAGTGTTTTCCTCTGTTTCCCCTCCAGGCTCAGATCGCCTTCCTGCAGGGCGAGAGGCGGGGTCAGGAGAACCTGAAGAAAGACCTGGTGAGGCGGATCAAGATGCTGGAGTACGCCCTCAAACAGGAGAGGTGAGTATCCACACACACACACACACACGTACACACACACACACACACACACACACACACACAAATCAAACCTCCAACCAACCAAAACTCGCTGCTAATCAAAGTATCCCACAATTCATCTTGAGGAGTAGCGTCCAATCGATGGTCGCTGACTGAGCGTTTTATACCATCATGCATTGCAATGAGCTGTAAGAATAATATCTTTTTTTATGTGAGAACGTCACATTTGACTCCACATTGACGTTAACATGGAACGTACACCGCTTCTTTTGTTCTTACTTTACACAATAAAAGCCCGAGACACACACACACACATGATATATACATTCATATGAAAGGAAAGAAAAGGAAGCAAGAGAGGGAAGAGAAAAGGAATAATAATTGTAGTAATTAAAATGATATTATTTGAACAATAAGAACCATTCTGGCCCAACCTCAATAATCTTAAATATGATGAAGAACTTAATCGCATTAAAGTGACACCGATCGGTGTGAAATTGATCCGTCCGCCTCAGAAGAGCCGTTTATCCTCTTATGGAATCGTTAGCAGTAAATCACATAATCTGGCGACAGATTTTCACACAGTTTGGTTGCCAGAGTGTTTGATTGGCAGATCTGGACGCCGTTTATTGGAGCGTTTGGAAGAGGGGGGTTGTGGGAAAAGTGTAACAGACCTCATTTAGAGACTCAGTGCTCAGTGTTCGCAGTTCGTTAAAGGACCGTCCCGGTGTTTTTCTCAGTCCATTGTTTATTAAAAATCTGCAACATTAACGAGATGTAACATCAGCAACTATCTGTGTTATTTTTATCCTTTATTCAGAGAGACCGTATGATTTATGATCGTCTTAATTAAGATTATTTCATTGTTTTCATCCACTTAAAAGGTTTCTTCTGTGACACAATAAAAATATGAGTTTCTTCACAAAATGCAAAGTGAGTGTTTTAGTGCCATTTTAAGAGTTTTAAGCATATTTCGATGATTATCCGGATCAATTTGATCAATCTATTAAAAAAAAAAGATGCAATTTCAACATCCAACAACGTCCTGCTCGTCGTGAGGATAACCACTTTCTCGTCTTCAGGGCAAAATACCATAAACTGAAGTACGGAACGGAGCTGAACCAGGGGGAGATCGTACCTCCGAGCTACGATTCAGGTGAATCAAGCCTCTCTCTTCTCTGCTCAAAGGCTTTCACCCCCTCAAGTTGTGCTTCTTCTAAAGCAGGGGATGCTTTAGGGGGCGGGGCAACCTGCTGATTGACAGGTCGCTACCAATGCTAGTTAGCTACTAAGATGACTTTACCTGGAAGGTCCACTTACTGGCTTGTTGTGGAGCTTCCAACTGTGGGGGCGTCCAGAGGAAGCAAAACAAACTTTTTTTTCTCTGTTTTGCCTTGGCGTTGTTTCAAGAAAATCCGCGTCCAGACGAATCCACTGAAAACGACTCAGCGCGTTGCTGTAGTACATATTCCAGGCCCTTAGGCGGCGCTGTTTCTGCTACAAAAACGCAGAAGAAGAGACGGAGCTTGACCGGATGTTTACCATTGCTATGGCAACACGTGAGAGTTACGGCTAATCTCCGCCCGACCACCTGATCAATAAACACCCATAAGATGACAAAATGGCCCGTATGAATAAAACCAAGAATAAGCATCAACAGCCGTCACCCTAAGGACCTTGACGAGGCGTTGTCACACGTTGGGATGGATTAATTAGACAAATAAATGCCTACATTCATGGGAAGTTAACTAGCGGTTGTTTGTTAGCATCGTAATAGAGTAGCTTTTTTCCCTGAATATCGCCCCCTCTCTCGGCTCCGTTTTTTTCATACAGTGGCCCTGATACGCCGTCGTACAGACGAGCAGAATATCTGCTACGAGCACGGAGGCCGCCGTTGTTGTTGTTGTTGTTGTTAGGAGACGTCGCGGGGGAAGAAGTCAGGCTCGGGGGTCGAGGGGCAGGGCGATGACGTCAGCGTATTCGTTTTCGC
>CM056824.1:27981711-28139211 GCA_029853015.1 Chelidonichthys spinosus
TTTCTCGACCTCTGACCTGTCCCCATCTCGTCCTCTGACCCGTCTCTCGACCTCTGACCTGTCCATCTCTTGTCCTCTGACCCGTTTCTCGACCTCTGACCCTGTCCATCTCTCGTCCTCTGACCAGTCTCTCGACCTCTGACCAGTCCCCATCTCGTGGCCTCTGACCCGTCTCTCGTCCTCTGACCCTGTCCCCATCTCTTGTCCTCTGACCCTGTCTCTCAGACCTCTGACCGTCCATCTCTCGTCCTCTGACCAGTCTCTCGTCCTCTGACCTGTCCATCTCTCGTCCTCTGACCCTGTCTCTCGTCCTCTGACCTGTCCATCTTTCAACCTCTGACCCGTCTCTCGTCCTCTGACCTCGTCCATCTCTCGTCCTCTGACCCGTCTCTTCGATCCTCTGACCCGTCTCTCGACCTCTGACCTGTCCATCTCTCGTCCTCTGACCCGTCTCTCGTCCTCTGACCCGTCTCTTGTCCTCTGACCCGTCTCTCGACCTCTGACCTGTCCCCATCTCTCGTCCTCTGACCCGTCTCTCGTCCTCTGACCCGTCTCTTGACCTGTCTCCGTCTCTCGTCGTCTGACCCGTCTCTCGTCGTCTGACCCGTCTCTTGACCTGTCTCCGTCTCTCGTCGTCTGACCCGTCTCTCGTCGTCTGACCCGTCTCTTGACCTGTCCCCGTCTCTCGTCCTCTGACCCGTCTCTCGTCCTCTGACCCGTCTCTCGTCCTCTGACCTGTCTCTCAACCTCTGACCCGTCTCTCGTCCTCTGACCTGTCTCTCGTCCTCTGACCCGTCTCTCATCCTCTGACCCGTCTCTCGTCCTCTGACCCGTCTCTCGTCCTCTGACCCTGTCTCTCAACCTCTGACCCGTCTCTCGTCCTCTGACCCGTCTCTCGTCCCAGGTACCTGCAGGAGGTGGGATACACAGACACCATCCTGGATGTGAAGTCCCAGAGAGTGAGAGCGCTGCTCGGTCTGAGCGGAGACTCGGGGGCAGAGAAGCCGTCGGAGGCGAGAGCCGAGCCGATGGTGAACGGCACCGAGCCGTCGTCCCTGAAGGACAGCGGCGTGATCAGGTACGAGGTCTAAACCGCCGAGTTCATCCGTCGCTCCAAGCTTCGACCCGGACCCCCTCTTCACTCTCTCTCCCTCTCGGTTCCAGTAAACCCGACATGTCCGACTCGGCCACCGTGTTGGAGGCCTTCAAGTTCATAGAGAGCGCCGCGGCGGAATTCAGCGACGAGGATGACGAGGAGGACAGCGAGGGGCGGGACAAGACCGTCTTAGACCTGGCGACAGTAAGACCCCTCTTTGAGCAGCTCAGTCTGGAAGACCATTTTAAATCCCTCACCTCAAAACTGTAATCTGAAAGTAACTAAAGCTGAGTACAAAGTATACAGTTAAGTACATCACATGTGTACTTAAGAACAGTATTAATACCTTTATAATTGTAGTTTATGTGAGCATATATGTGATATATTCACGGCTCCATCAAATATCACAAGTCACATCCTCGAAACTGATTCCAGCCGACTTCCTGTCTGATGATGTCATTATTTTTCTATCAGATGGTGAGGAAGAAACCGTCGTCCTCCACGTCCTCCACGACCTCTGACCTCAGCGACGACCCCGACACAGAGGAGGCCCTGAAGGGCTTCGACTTCTTGGCGAGTCCAGACGAGCTGGACGGCTCGGCCGAGTCCCGGAGTGGCGAGGACAGCGGAGAGTGGGGTGAGATTAAGGAGTAAAGGTTAAAAACCTGCTGAGATCAGACCCGTTTAAATCTGTCGGATGTGAATTCAAAGCAGAAACCTGAAATATAGACGGGGTTTGGAGGCATCACGACGCCGTTACCGCGCCGACGCATTTCCTCTCTAGAAAAACTCACTATTACAAAATATAAGTTCCCCAAGCTGGTGACCCGGCAGCCCCCGCACTTTACACCAAATCCCCCCCTTTTTTTCTGCTTGTTGCTTAGCAACATGCTCTGTGTCATCCATCCAATGACATAAAAGCTTCCCCACGCAGTCGGTGAGTCAACACTTCACAGTCCAGATCGTTGTAACCCGTCGGTGGCGGTCCCCCCCCCCTTATTGTCCTCCATTGATCTCATGTTTTTTTCTCTCCTAAACTCCTTTTCCTTTCTTTTTTTACACTTTTTGTTTCCTCCTATTTTTTCCTGATGCCAGGTTTCCGTTTCTTCTTCCTTTACATCGTCTCCTCCACCTCCTCCTCTCTCCACCTCCTTTCTCCTCCTCCTCTTCCTCCTCGTCTCTCCTCCACCTCTCCCCTCCTCCTTCTGCTCTCTCTTCCTCCTCTCTCCTCTTCCTCTCTCCTCCTCCTCCTCTTTCCTTTTGCTTCTCCTCTCTCCTCCTCCTCTTCCTCCTCATCTCTCCTCCTCCTCTTCCTCCTCATCTCTCCTCCTCCTCTATCCTCTTCCCTTTCTCCTCCTCCTCCACCTCCTTCTCTCTCCTCTCTCCTCCTCCTCTTCCTCCTCATCTCTCCTCCTCCTCTATCCTCTTCCTCTCTCCTCCTCTATCCTCTTCCTCTCTCCTCCTCGATCCTCTTCCTCTCTCCTCCTCGATCCTCTTCCTCTCTCCACCTCCTCTTCCTCCTCCTCTCTCCTCCTCCTCTATCCTCTTCCTCTCTCCTCCTCTCTCCTCTATCCTCTCTCCACCTCCTCTCTCCTCCTCCTCTTCCTCCTCATCTCTCCTCCTCCTCTATCCTCTCTATCCTCTTCCTCTCTCCTCCTCTCTCCTCTTCCTCTCTCCTCCTCTATCCTCTTCCTCTCTCCTCCACCAGCTCCATCTCTACCTCCTCTCTCTTCCTCCTCCTCTCTCCTCCTCCTCTATCCTCTTCCTCTCTCCTCCCCTCTCCTCTTCCTCTCTCCTCCTCTCTCCTCTATCCTCTCTCCACCTCCTCACTCCTCCTCCTCTTCCTCCTCATCTCTCCTCCTCCTATATCCTCTCTCCTCCTCTATCCTCTTCCTCTCTCCTCCACCACCTCCTTCTCTCTCTACCTCCTCTTCCTCCTCCTCTCTCCTCCTCCTCTATCCTCTCTCCACCTCCTCTTCCTCTCTCCTCCTCTTCCTCTCTCCTCTTCCTCTATCCTCCTCCTCTCCTCCTCCTCCCTCCCCCCCCCCCCCCCCCCCCCCCGTTTCAGCCGTCGGAGGATTTGAGGGCCGATCGTTTCACAGAAGTGATGGATAACAGACATATTGTCTCTCTGATTTTAAGCTCAATAGCACGTTGACGGATCGAGTCCATGAGTCCAGAACCGGACATTTTAGGCCCCTAAAGCCTAATACTGAATATGTGCACACACACACACACACACACACACACCTATAACAGGTTTCTACCCCACCTTCCTCCTCCTCTCCTCCTCCCCCCCTGCTCCCCCTGCTGGCCTGTAGAGAAGGAAGACCAGTCTCCTCTGGGTGAACTGGCCTGGGACGTGGACCAGGGTCTGATAGCCCAGCTCAAGGAGCAGTACAGGAAGGAACGCAAGGGCAAGAAGGGGGTCAAGAGTAAGTCCTGAACCAGGTCCGCCTGAACCAGGTCCACGTCCATCACCTCTCCTCATCCTCTTACTTTACTTCTGTGACTTTTCTTTTTTTCCTGTTATCTTCACCGTCTGCACCGACAGAATATTGAAAACATATTCATTTATTTTTTTATTGATTAAATGTTTCCCCCTTTATTTATGCAGGGAGACCTTGTGATTTATCTTATTTTAGATGATTTGATTATTTGTATTATATATTATAATGTATATTATATTATTATAATTCATATTTTATTATTATTATATATTATATTATTATTATTATAATCGGGATAATCGTGACATCATGTCACAAACCTTTAACTGGTAGATCTCTCCGAGGTTTTCCCAGATATCCTCACGTTTTTTCCTGCACTTTGTTTCCCACAAAAAGTCATGAAGAAATGCACTGACTTTTAATAATCCCAATAAATAATCCCATGTGTTGAGTCTTTGATTCCTAATCAGTTTAAATCCATCAAACAGCAGCAGAGCCGTCGTCCTAACGGGCAGTTTTCTGATATTGATGATGATATGATAAAAGCCCGTATCAATATATCGGTGCATCTCTTAATATTCTGTGTTGATTCATCTCTTTGTATTTCTGCAGTTCACCAAACCGCCTCATCTGTTTCCTCTTCTTCTTCTTCTTCTTCTTCTTCTTCTTCTTCTTCTTCTTCTTCTTCTTCTATTTCTGTGTTCCTCTGGTTTTATTTGCCGTCATCTTCAGCTCCTGCTGCTGCAACACCTTCTTCTTTTGTATGAAATATGAACTCTTGTTTTCCTTCATCGATCTAACGTCTGTTTTTTATTTTTCTCTCCTAAACTCCTTCTTTTTCTACACTTTTTGTCTCCTCCCATCTTTTCCTGACACGTTTCCGTTTCTTCCTCTGATTTGTTGTTCCCCATCGTCTCCTCCACTTCCTCCTCCTCGTCCTCCTCTCTCCTCCTCTTTCCTGCTTGTCTCTTTTCCTCCTCCTCTTCCTCCTCCTCTTTCCTGCTTGTCTCTTTTCCCCTCCTCTTCCTAACTCCTCCTCCTCCTCCTCCAGGACCAAACCGGTCCCGTCTCCAGGACATGCTGGCTAACCTGCGAGATGCTGAGGATCTTCCCTCCCTGCAGCCGGCGGTGACCCCCCCGTCCCGCCCCAGCGTCCCCAGACTCAGTGAGCAGGAGGCGGGGCGGCCCGAAGACGGTAACCTCCTCCTCCTCCTCCTCCTCCTCCACAACCTCACCTGGTTTATTAGTCGTTGTAGTGATGTAGTTCATAAAGAAGGCCGGTTGTTGTGTCCGTAGAGGCGTTGACGTTCCTGCCGTCGTCCGGGAAGTCGTTCATACTGGGCGGAGTGGACGAGGCCGTTTCCACGGAGATGGGATTGGGAGAACTGGCCGGACTGACGGTCGCCAACGAGGCCGACAGCCTGGCGTACGACGTGAGTAAAACCGAACCAAACCCCGGCCTTCAGGCCTCCTGCTGCTGTCGGGAACCAATTAAAGGAATAGTTCAACATTTAATGAAAAACAAACAAGATGTAAGATATGAGCTTTAGTTTCCAGTCTTTATGCTAAGCTAACCTTGCCAGCTGTTAGTTTAGCCTGTATGCTAAGCTAGCTGCTGGCTGACGCCAACATTTGCCTACAAATATGAGATTGGAATCAATTTTAACAAAAATATGCACTTTACATTCAAAAACCTTTTTATTTTGTGAAATCTATTTCGTCACATCACTTGTTTTTCCATTTGAGCTTTTGATTCGTTTCAGTCTTTGTGTTCACAGAGAAGTGAAAAAATGACCTGCTAACTTTTCTCCCAAAACAGAGAATACCGCACATTTGGTATAAAATCTATAAAATCTGAATCTTCGTTTTCTGACTTCCTGTCACTGCTTTAGAGATCCATCGGTGTTAAAAACAAAAAAAAAAGTGTTAACCTACCAAATAAAAAGTAAAGTACCATCATCAGATGGTTGCCGTCCCTCAGATCACCAGCAACAAAGACGCTCTGAGGAAGACGTGGAACCCCAAGTTCACCCTGCGGAGCCACTTCGACTCGGTCCGGAGTCTGGCCTTCCACCCGGTGGAGCCGGTCCTGGTCACCGCCTCCGAGGATCACACCCTCAAACTGTGGAACCTCCAGAAGACGGCGCCCGCCAAGAAGTCAGTTTAAAACCCACAACTCACTCAAAACACGGCTGATTATATTTCTGTGGATCTGTTAGTGGAATTAGTTTTCCTTTCATTTGTGGTCCTTCTGTAAAAAGCTGTCTCCAAACATCATGTTGGTTGTTTAGAGGACAATAACATCTCATTTAATGTGATGAACAAGTGACAGTATAAGTAGACTGAATACTGACCATTGGATTGGTACAAAGATGGAGTTTACCACAGCTGGAAGGGGCTGGAAAAGCATGGAAATGCACCTTGAAATGCTTGGAAAGTGCTTGAATTTGACTTTGGAAAAGGTGTAGGAACCCTGAGTTTTCATATTGTGTATTTTTTCCAGATGTGCCGCTCTAGACGTGGAGCCCATCTACACGTTCAGAGCTCACAGGTGAGATCGTGTTGATCATTTTTCAACATTCAGAACAGATTTAAGGTCATTTTCTATTATATTTATTTAATTCCTTCAAATACTAAATATTAATGTGTAGGTACACACATATATATACACGTAGGTATATGTATATATCTTTTTTTTAATCATTTTTACTTATTAAAATTTATTTTTTACGTCTTTTTTTCTTTTTTAAATAAAGAAAATGATGTATCTATGTTGTGCTGTATAATGTACTCAAAAAAAATTGCGTTCACAAGCAGAACGCCAGCTGGATATATAAACCGTGTTAAAAGACACACATCGGAGTTTTGTCTCATAATTCTGGAAATATGCACGAAAATGTGACGTAATGTGATGACGGTGAAAGATGTCCGCCTCTCCCGTGCAGCGGCGCCGTGCTATGCGTCACCATGAGCTCCAGTGGCGAGCAGTGCTTCAGCGGGGGGGTGGACGGGACCATCCAGAGCTGGAACACCCCCGACCCCAACATCGACCCCTACGACTCTTATGGTACGTTCCGGCAAAGAAGATATGTATTGCGTTTTACGGATGATAGTATTTTTTGATCCTCACCTTTCCTTCTGTGTGTTCGTGGTCCTGCAGAGCCGTCTGTCCTGCGGGGGGCGCTGTGTGGTCACACAGACGCGGTGTGGGGTCTGGTCTACAGCTCGGCCCACCAGCGCCTCCTCTCCTGCTCCGCCGACGGGACGGTCCGGCTGTGGAACGCCGCCGACACCTCGCCGTCTCTCGCTGTTTTCAACGAGAGAGGAGGTGAGAAACTTTACAAACACGAAACATCTCAGGGAGAGTTTGCACGTTCACGGTCCTCAGAGGATGAATCCTGATGGGCGGTCGACATTTCCCCAGGAAATCCCTAAAAGTGTTATTATATAAAAGTAATAACTAATATGACTTATATGATCTGTTTCGGCTACTCAAAGACACAAAATACAGAATACAAAAATAAAATTCTACCAAAGAAACGTATCTGGAGATACGAGTGAGATCTAAAGAAAGTAAGATCTGAAACATTTAATGTGATCTAGACGTAGAACGTTTTGTTTTTTAAGAGTAGATGTTTTGTCTTGTCAGAGCTCGGAGCGCCGACCTCCGTTGACCTGGTGAGCAGCGAGCCGGCTCAAATGGTGGCGTCCTTCACCAGCGGCCACATCGGACTCTTCAACATGGAGACGCAGCAGCTGGTCCTGAAGCTGGAGTCCGCCGGACCGCCAGGTACAACGGGCCAATCACGAGTCCAGAAACGTCCGATAATTGAGACCAGCCGAATAACAACACACATTTTTATATTTCTCACATTTTTATATTTCTCACATTTTTATATTCCTCACATTTTTATATTTCTTACATTTTTATATTTCTCACATTTTTATATTTCTCACATTTTTATATTCCTCACATTTTTATATTCCTCACATTTTTATATTCCTCACATTTTTATATTTCTCACATTTTTATATTTCTCACATTTTTATATTCCTCACATTTTTATATTCCTCACATTTTTATATTTCTTACATTTTTATATTTCTCACATTTTTATATTCCTCACATTTTTATATTTCTCACATTTTTATATTCCTCACATTTTTATATTTCTCACATTTTTATATTTCTCACATTTTTATATTTCTTACATTTTTATATTCCTCACATTTTTATTATTCTTACATTTTTATATTCCTCACATATTTATATTTCTCACATTTTTATAATTCTCACATTTTTATATTCCTCACATTTTTATATTTCTCACATTTTTATATTCCTCACATTTTTATATTTCTTACATTTTTATATTTCTCACATTTTTATATTCCTCTCATTTTTATATTCTCACATTTTTATAATTCTCACATTTTTATATTCCTCACATTTTTATATTTCTTACGTTTTTATATTCCTCACATTTTTATATTCCTCACATTTTTATATTCTCACATTTTTATAATTCTCACATTTTTATATTTCTTACGTTTTTATATTCCTCACATTTTATATTCCTCACATTTTTATATTCCTCACATTTTTATAATTCTCACATTTTTATATTTCTTACATTTTTATATTCCTCACATTTTTATATTTCTTACATTTTTATATTTCTTACATTTTTATATTCCTCACATTTTTATATTTCTTACACTTTTATATTCCTCACATTTTTATATTTCTTACATTTTTATATTCCTCACATTTTTATATTCTCACATTTTTATAATTCTCACATTTTTATATTCCTCACATTTTTATATTTCTTACGTTTTTATATTCCTCACACTTTTATATTCCTCACATTTTTATATTCCTCACATTTTTATATTCCTCACATTTTTATAATTCTCACATTTTTATATTTCTTACATTTTTATATTCCTCACATTTTTATATTTCTTACATTTTTATATTTCTTACATTTTTATATACCTCACATTTTTATATTTCTTACACTTTTATATTCCTCACATTTTTATATTTCTTACATTTTTATATTCCTCACATTTTTATGTTTCTCACATTTTTATATTCCTCACATTTTTATATTTCTTACACTTTTATATTCCTCACATTTTTATATTTCTTACATTTTTTATATTCCTCACATTTTTATATTCCTCACATTTTTATATTCCTTACATTTTTGTATTTCTCACATTTTTATATTTCTCACATATTTAGATATCTATCTATATTGCACTGAATCCACTACTTTTACTTGAAATTGAATTGAATTAATTTCATTTAATCGTTGAAAAATCCTGCTTTTGTTCGTCTTATTGTATTTTTGTCATCAAAACATCCCGTTAAAATAGATAAAAACCGTTTGTGTTCATCTTTACTTCCAGACTCACCACTGGTTCCAGCAGAAACATTTTTATGAATACAAATATATAGTTTCATGTAAAAAAAAATACATAAAAAGACTCAGTAATTCCCTAAAACAGCTGTTCACTGTTTTAAATCAAGCACACAGGAGAGGAAAGAAGTGCATTTGTTGGGGGGGGGACTATTTCCAGCGGCGGATTAAACGACATTTGATGCTCTGAGATTTTGTTGATTCTAATAAAATATATATATAACATGTGAATGTTTTCTTTCTCACGTCTGCCCACACACAGAATCTCCCTGCAAGATCAACAAAGTGCTGAGTCATCCCACGCTGCCAATCACCATCACAGCTCAGGAGGATCGGCACATCCAGTTCTTCGACAATAACACAGGTAGCACGCCCCCGCCGCCGCCAGCTGCTGTCTGTCACATTTAAAGGGACACGCCACCAGTTTTACATGTGGACAGTAAACAGCAAACTTGTTGTGATTCATCATATTTCATATTTCTGTTCGTCAGACGGATTAAACTGGATCAAAGGGTCATTTTTCCTCCTTCTGTATTAATTTGAAGGTAAACTGATCCACTCGATGGTCGCTCACCTGGACTCGGTCACGTGTCTCGCCGTGGATCCAAACGGACTGTACCTCATGTCTGGAAGTGAGTTATATGTCCACACATATCATTAATAAGATAAATGTTATTATTAGCATAATTATTTTTAGTGATGCATCGCTTCATGTATGTTCAAATATGTAAAGATTATTTAAGCGTGTATTAGTACACACAATACACTGTTTGGTACATAAAAAAGATCTATTAATTATTAAAAGTAAGAATCTGATTGTTTAGTAAAATATGATGTAATTTCTGTCATCCAGCATATTTTTGTATTATTGTACCAAATAAGGATCTTTCATCAGTTTCTGTTTATGCTTTATTTAGTTTCTCCTTTCTCTGTGTGTGTTTGAGAATATTAATATTATAAAATCCAATGAAAAAAAAAAAATTATAATCTGTGTGAACCCAGCATAAAGCACAATAAATAAATCACAGTATAAAGTACTGACATAATTAATATAGATTAGCCTGTGATTAAAGTTGTGCAAACTTAAATTCTCTGATCGAGCAGATAGCCAATCATAGTTTAGGATAATGAAAGTGGCCCGCCCCTCCATCCTGATTGGCTGTCTCTCTTCCTCCCAGGCCACGACTGCTCCATCCGTCTGTGGAACATGGAGAGCAAGACGTGCATCCAGGAGTTCACCGCTCACCGCAAGAAGTCGGAGGAGTCCATCCACGCCGTGGCGTTCCACCCCACCAAGTGCTTCATCGGCAGCGCCGGCGCCGACGCGCTCGCCAAGGTCTTCGTATGACCTCATCACACACATACACAGACACAGACACCCCTCCTTCGGACTTGGGCTGGCCCGGGTCACAAAACATACAAACCCCTGGATGAGACCATGAATGAAACAGGAAGTGGAACTCGGTACATTTTAAGTAAAGTTGGACTTTTTTTTTCTTCTCTTTAACGTAAAAAACTGCTCCATCGTCACTGAACCCGAAACACTCGCCGGCTGGTGTTGAAGCATTCTTCATGATAATGTGCCTTTTTTTTCACAACATTCATTATTTTAAGATTTTTTTTCATTCATCAGGAGGTTCGACATTTTTGTTTTAAAAAAAAATCAGAACGAAAGATTCAGCCGGAGCAAAATGTGTCCCGAGTACATCCAGCAGGCGGAGCCTAAACTCCTCCGTTTCTGACATCACACCTTCGAGACAACGTCCCACTCTGACGGGACTCCGTGGGACATTTTAACTGTTTTTAGTGTGATTTTTATTATTTCTTTTTTTGTTGCCTGCAGCCTGAAACAAACCCTTTTGAATCAGTGTGATTTTGGAGAGAGCGGTCGGTCAAAAGGAACGCCCGCTCTAAGAGGTCAAAGGTCACGACTGTGAGCTGGTCTGGAGTCGGACAGCGGCTCGAATCACAAACATCCGAAGAGTTTTGTTTCACAATGCAGAAGATGCATCACTGCGCTCATATTATATTATATTCTCTAATATAATAAATATTATATTATAGATTATTAGATAATATATTATTTTAGAGAATATAATGTTTATTGTATTAGAGAACATTTTAAAGATTTATTTTAAAAATGAATCAGGAATCAGGATTTGGCCGTTTTTCTCAAACTTTCTGTCCGAGTGATTTTTTTTTTTTTAATGAAACCCTTCGGTTGTCAACGACAACTGTAATATATAACGCACCTGCTGTCATGTGACACTGTGATAGTTGATGGGTAACAGTTTGGTAGGAATGAAGAGCTCTCCAAAGAGGAAGGGGGGGGGGGGTTCAAATTCATATTCAGTTTCAGGTAAAAGGTTTTTTTTTATTCTTCTATCTCGGTGGTTGTGATCAACATTGTGTTTTAAAAAAAAACCTGCTGCTTTTTATCGTGTATTTATAGTTTAAAGTTTGTTACAAAAACCTAAAGAGAAGCTTTTTTTGTCCTCCATTTGTTTTACTTTGATCACATAAAGTATTTATTAATTACTTTAAAAATTGCCAAATTACAGCCAAACGAACTAAACCTGACAGGTGTTGTTGCTAATGCTAATTAGCTCATTTTGTTGTGATGTAACGGTTCCAAACGGTTCCCCTTCAGATGCTGATTGCCTGAGAATATTGTTTTGTTTTTGTTTTTTGTAATTATTATTATTATTTGGAGAGATTTCTAGTTGTTTTAAATGACTCTTTTGCGTTTGGTGACTGATTTGTAAAATATTTTTTTCTGTTTTACTTGAAAAGTGAAGTTTATTCCTTTTGGGGCTTCTGCTGGTGTCATAAGAAATACATATACATGACTTTACCTCTCAGCACTACATAACACTTTGTTTTTATCGCTTTGCACCAAATCGCCATCTCAAAAACGCAGCTGTGTTCGTGGGAGAGGAACGTCGGGGGAATTTCTGTTGCTTTTCTTTTTTTTTTTTTCGAAAGTGAATTGAAATTGTGTAAAAAAGAAAAAAAGGGTAAACGGACATGTGTACAGTTTTTAAGCATTAAAGCAGATCTATTTATAAACCTGGTGTAATTTAAGGGAAATTTGAACCGATGATTTTACCGACTTCTAGTTGAGCCGAAAAAGATCAAACTATGTGAGTATGTTTTAAATTCAGCTTTTCCTGTAAAAAAGGGGTAGAAAGTGAGTGGAGTCTGGTGCTTCACCTCGTCTCAGAAATCAGAATTTCATGTGGTTTTTTTTACACATTTTCAAATAATGGCACTTTTTTAAAAATGTCTTTATCCAAAGTGTTCCGATCCAAAAAAAACAACAAAAGAACTAGAGAATAAGTTCAGTTAGAAGTAAAGTAGTTGAATAAGTACTTCTACTTTTACTAGAGTCTTTAAGAAGACACAAATATCTGTTCTTCTACTTGACTGAATGAGTTTTTGGCATCCTAAATGAAAATAAAGCCATAAATAAAATGAGATCAAATATATTTTTGGTTGATTTTCATGTTCAAATGATCGGAACCAGTTAAACGTAAGAAACACCAGACTCCGTTCACGCCCGCTTTGATTCACTTTCAGAGCAATAGGATCGGTGTGTTTGATCTCATTTCACCGTTTTTGACCACTTTCGACCGCTGGAGACGATTTTCATCACTCGCACTACACAAGCAGCGACACTAGGCGGTGGTCATGAAAGGCAGCTGGACGCTTCTCTATGATTTCCTGAATTTGATGTCCAAAAGCCAAACCCTTCAGTTTGCCTGTAAATGATTGTTGTCCTTCATGTATCCAGTGACTAGAGGGAGATTATAGACGCTCATCTGGCCAAACGTAAAGCACACACAGGTGTAGGTTTCCCTTTTTCATTGTTGTTCTTTTTAAAACGGAAGAGTGACAGATTTATCAGTAACAACAATAAAGGAAAATGTTGTGTATCATCATGGTGACGTGTTTGTTTATTGGGATGAATATGTTTGTTTAATTTTACAGCTTTGCATATGAAATCCACAGCAACGCACTCACCTGAAAGTTAGTCTTCATTTGCACGAGAAAGAAAACAATAACAGAATTAATTAATGGAAGAAACTATAAGGGCGTATTAAGGCATCTCACTCAAAAACAATAATGGAAATAGTTTTTGCAATGATTTGTTTTTCTTAGTTTGACTCATAACTCATTATAAGCACCTCCTGTCTGCATACAGGTGTGTATAATATACAATATATGCGTGGAAAATCATATCTGTGACAAAACAAAGCACAGGGATACTAAAACGAAGCAGTTGAGCACATACAAAGAATTGGATGTTTTTAATTTCTGTAAATTGTGAACAATATAGACGGATTGGTAGATGGATACCTTAAATAAGTGCAGTGAAGCAAATTATGATTACAATAATAATGTTTTATTTTTATAGTGCTTACTCAAAGACACTTTACATATAAAAAAAACAGTAATAATCACACATTATATTGTATATTATATTATTGTATAAGCTGTATAAAATATATATATATCAATTATTTTATATATATGTATATAATATAAGTGGTGTTAAGTTAAATACAAGATGTATTTTGAATTTTATAATAGTATTAATGTAGTATTTTTGTATTATAAACGGGGGAACAAGAAACAGATACATGTCATTGCAGCCTCCGGCCTGCAGGTGGCAGCGCTGTGCCGTTAATGAGTTGACTGCCGTAAAAACATTAACCGAAGAAGCTCGCTAGCTACAGTAAACAAAGCTGAGCCGTCAAGTCTGTTGAACAACTATAACAAAAACCTGCTTAATGTGAAGATATGGAGGATACGAGTATAAACACTTCTACTTAACAACACAGTAAGTAAACAACGGAGTGACGTATTAAACCGTTTCACGCTGACGGAGAAAATAACTCGGAAAAACGACCTTTTAGTGAGTCAAGCTAACTAATTAGCATAGACATGCTAAAGTTGAGACTTGAAAGAAGAAAAGCCTCCGGGGTTTGGATGTTGACTAGCTAACTTTTTATTTTGAACTTGATTCTTTTGATTGTCTTTTATATATATTGTCAGGTTTGATCGATGTAACGTGAAGTAAAAAAAACGTGTGAAAATGACGTGGATGTGTCGCTAGCTTGATTAACGTAAAGTCGGCTCAACGGCGTTGTAAATCCCAGACTTTTAAATAAAGTTGTATCTCCTCTTTCTTCCTTCCCAGTGTCTGAATGTGAGTCGCGTCCTGCGGCAGCGCTCTCCAGAGACTCTGCCGGTCCCCCCTCCCCAGGCTGCCATGACCCGGCCTGCAGTCTGACTGGACGATAATGGCTGCAGAGCTGTTTCCAACCAAGAAGCTGGTCCCCTCCGCCTCAGCGAGCAGCAGCACTCCTCCTCCACCTCCTCCTCCTCCTTCCAGCAGCACCAGCAGCAGAACCTCACCAACAACAACACCGGCACCGCCGCGCAGAGCTGCTGCAACTGGCAGGGCCTGTTCCCGACCATCCGGGAGAGGTCAGTCTGAGCCACAGGGGGGTCCAGACCTTTAAGATGATCCGTGGACGTGCATCAATCGGTTCCCCTTGAAGAGGAAAAACAGCCTATATTTGTCAAATTCAAATTAAACATCTCAAGTTGACCCGAGCAAGTTAAACCCACAGAAAATATTAATAATAAATGGTAGAAACAATTTGTGTCAACAGATGCAGCATTTTCATCAAAGTCAGTTCATCCCATAATACCTGTTGACAGATGTGTGTGTGGGGGAGTCGATCTTATCTCATAACGATTGTTCTTGCAGGAATTCAGTCATGTTCAACAATGAGATGATGGCAGATGTTCACTTTGTGGTCGGGCCGCCTGGCGGGACGCAGCGCGTACCGGGACACAAGGTAAAACTCCAAACGTTTGGATGTTAACGTGATAAACGTCATGATTAATCTTCTTGTAAGAAAATGTAAAAAAAAAAAAAAAATCTGATGGAAATATGCATTTTTGCAAGTAGTTTCCATGATGAGGAAATCAAATGTAACGGCCCCAAGAGTGTGAATCAGATTTATATTATATACACATTATTATTATACGTGGTGATGTTGTCTCGTCTGTCAGTACGTCCTCGCCGTCGGCAGCTCCGTTTTCCACGCCATGTTTTATGGAGAGCTGGCGGAGGATCAGGAGGAGATCCGGATCCCTGATGTGGAACCTCCGTCCTTCCTGGCCATGTTGAAGTGGGTCAACGTCTGATTCGTTCTGTGTTTTATGGACTGTGATTGGGCTTTGTGCATTGTGGGTATTTAGCTGTGTCTCTATAGAAACACCAGACACTCAAAACGTATATTCGATAAACTTCTCATGTAAATAAAAATACCAAGAAAAGTGTTTAGACCTCATTTTGTTGCACCAAGAGATGAGAAAAAGAAAAGGCACCGAGTTGATCCCTTCCTCTGACTTCCCAGGTATATCTACTGTGACGAGATCGACCTGTGTGCCGACACCGTGCTCGCCACCCTCTACGCCGCCAAAAAGTACATCGTGCCTCACCTGGCCCGGGCCTGCGTTAACTTCCTGGAGACCAGCCTGAGCGCCAAGAACGCCTGCGTGCTGTTGTCTCAGAGCTGCCTGTTCGAGGAGCCCGACCTGACGCAGCGCTGCTGGGAGGTGATCGACGCCCAGGCCGAGCTCGCCCTGCGCTCCGAGGGCTTCTGCGACATCGACACCCAGACGCTGGAGAGCATCCTGCGGCGGGAGACCCTCAACGCCAAAGAGATGGTGGTGTTCGAGGCGGCGCTGAACTGGGCCGAGGCCGAGTGCCAACGGCAGGACCTGCCGCCGACCATCGAGAACAAGCGCCTGATGCTGGGGAAGGCCATCTACCTGATCCGCATCCCCACCATGATACTGGAGGACTTCGCCAACGGGGCGGCGCAGTCCGGCGTGCTCACGCTCAACGAGACCAACGACATCTTCCTGTGGTACACCGCCGCCAACAAGCCCGAACTGTTGTTCTGCACCAAACCCCGCAAAGGCCTGGCGCCGCAGCGCTGCCACCGCTTCCAGTCCTGCGCCTACCGGAGCAACCAGTGGCGGTACCGGGGCCGCTGCGACAGCATCCAGTTCGCCGTGGACAAGCGGGTCTTCATCGCCGGCTTCGGCCTGTACGGCTCCAGCTGCGGTTCGGCCGAGTACAGCGCCAAAATCGAGCTGAAGCGCCAGGGCGTGTCGATGGCGCAGAGGATCATCAAGTACTTCTCGGACGGCTCCAGCAGCACTTTCCCCGTGTCGTTCGACTACCCGGTGCAGATCGAGCCCGACACCTTCTACACGGCCAGCGTGGTGCTGGACGGCAACGAGCTCAGCTACTTCGGCCAGGAGGGCATGACAGAGGTGCAGTGTGGGAAAGTGACCTTCCAGTTCCAGTGCTCCTCGGACAGCACCAACGGCACCGGCGTGCAGGGGGGCCAGATCCCTGAACTTATCTTCTACGCCTGAGTCGGGGCAGCTTGGGGGGGGGGGGGGGGGGGGGGCGCCGCAGAGATTCCCGTTTCACTGCCATGTAGACTTTTACTTTGAAAGTGCGGAGACGAGTTCTCAGGAAGCTGTTTGAGGTGACTGAAGAAGTCTGAATTTTCATATTCCTTCACACCTCTGTTGTTTTTGTTTACAGCAGCAGTTATTGAGTTGTGGTCATCGCTGTTTCACGTCGTCACGGTAACGCAGGAATTCTAACCAAACATGGGGGAGATTTATTGGGAAATTGGATGAATATACCCAAACAAACATACCCACACACACACACATATATATTATATATATATAATATATATGTGTGACTCCGTCCGAAACTGAGACATTTAACGCTTTACCCAAAAATCTGTATACGTAGAAAACACCCGTTTTACCTGTGCAGGTGTTGACTTTCGTTTTGATTATTTAAAAGTTCTCTAAATGATATTCAGAGCATTAATTTAGAACCCAAACAGAGAATGAAGTCAATCGCCCTCCGTGTGTGTTGTTATCGGCTTCTCTGTGCCTTTAAGGCAATAGATTTGCTCTGAATTTTGTATTGAGCAGCTTTTAAAACAGAATACTACCTTCTTATATTTGTAATTTGACAGCCGACCACACTTCTGTTTTTACGTCACTTTTTTCTACACGCTACATCAGACATACTGTAACCTTCCTCTGGTGCTCTGTTCCGTCTTCGCTCTTCTTCGCTGATGAAATAGCGGCAACTTAAAGAAGCGGTTCGTACGTAATCCACCTGAAATGTTATCAAACTGTCGCCCTGCAGTACAATGGCTTATCTGACAGGATGGACACTTTTATTGTGTTGTATTTTAAAGAACAGTGTTCCTCATCAGACGCTACTCCTACGGATGGTCAACAACTCCCATGCTTTTATTTTGAAAAACACACCATCATATTTGTACCACCCGTACATCCTGATTTAGTGTTTCATTAATGTTTCAGTCGTGTAAATATTGTCTGTGATTCTTCTTCATCTGCTCCCTTTGAAAATAAATAACCCTGTTTTATATGATTCTATATTGAAGAAACATATTTTTGGATGTCTTTGTTTCCTGTTATCTGAATCCAACCAGAATGTTCTGTGAGTTGGTGGCCTTATGAATGTGTTGTCGTGACAAATTTGGAAATAAAAGGTTCAGATGTAGAACGTTGTTGAGTTGTGTGTCCGTCCTGCAGACAAATGTAATGTAATTATATATTTGACTACATCTCAGAGGAAAATAGTAGTACTTTTATTGAAGATTCAGATTATTATACTACATGTGATCAACAATAAAAACAATTTATGTAATATTATGGATTAAGATAAGACTTTATTCAACCCTTTTGTTGAGTTCACAAACTTTACCAGCTATTATTACGCAAGAAATATTATAATTAAATAATATAATATATTGTTCTGAAATCGGTACATACTGTATAATGAGTACTTTTTATTTTTACACTCTTGAGGAATATTTCGATACTAACACGTTTGTACTACTTAAGTAAAACTTTGAATGCAGAACTTCTACTTGTAACAGAGTACTTGTACACTTTGTGATGTGATGCTTTTATGCTAATTCTTTATGTAGCAATCTGAGATTAGTTCAATGAAAAGTGCACTAAAAATAAAATGTATACGTATTATTAGTAGTATTATTAGTATTACTTGTAGTAGTGCTAGGGCCGCGTCAAATAAATTAAGTAAAGTAAAAAAAATTAAAAAATTAAGATGTTTTCTGTCTCTCGTAAAACCGGAACCGGAAATAGTTCAGTCGGAAACAAAACAAACGAGACTCGAGTTGACGTGTTTTGTCCCTCCGCGCGTTCCGTCCGGATACAGTTGACATCTGAGGGCAGATTAATAGGAAACCCCGCAGATGACCCCTCCCTCTCTCTCGTTGTAATGCACAGATTAAGGATCATTTCGGGCCACTTGTCTCCCTCCGGACCCTCCGGACCCGGACGGGACTTATGGAGGACCGAGTGCGGCTTCGCGGGGAGCAGCAGCCCGGAGGACGTGGTGGTGGTTCACGGACGGAGGACCGCTATCGGGAAAGCCAAGAGAGGGGCGTTCAAGGTACCTGCGGCCAAAGTACCTCAGTGTGAGAAGTAAAAGTACTCGTTGTGCAGTAAAGACGATGTATTTCCAGAAACTTCTTCTTTTACTACATGAAGTTCGTAGTACTTGTATACTTTGACTACCGATAGTTTTACTACATGAAGCTCATAGTACTTGTCTACTTTTACTACATGAAGCTTACTTACACCTGTACGTTTGTAGTATTTGTACATAATTGTAGTACTTTTACTGCATGAAGCTGACCTACTCATGTATGTTTGGAGTATTTGTACATCGTTGCAGTACTTTAACTGCATGAAGCTGACTTACTCCAGCCCGTTTGTAGTATTTGCACATAGTTGCAGTACTTAACTGCATGAAGCTGACTCACTCCAGCCCGTTTGTAGTATTTGTACATAGTTGCAGTACTTTAACTGCATGAAGCTGACTTACTCCAGCCCGTTTGTAGTATTTGCACATAGTTGCAGTACTTAACTGCATGAAGCTGACTCACTCCAGCCCGTTTGTAGTATTTGTACATAGTTGCAGTACTTTAACTGCATGAAGCTGACTTACTCCAGCCCGTTTGTAGTATTTGCACATAGTTGCAGTACTTAACTGCATGCAGCTGACTCACTCCAGCCCGTTTGTAGTATTTGTACATAGTTGCAGTACTTAACTGCATGAAGCTGACCTACTCCAGCCTGTTTGTAGTATTTGTACATAGTTGCAGTACTTAACTGCATGAAGCTGACCTACTCCAGCCCGTTTGTAGTATTTGCACATAGTTGCAGTACTTAACTGCATGAAGCTGACTCACTCCAGCCCGTTTGTAGTATTTGTACATAGTTGCAGTACTTAACTGCATGAAGCTGACCTACTCCAGCCCGTTTGTAGTATTTGTACATAGTTGCAGTACTTAACTACATGAAGCTGACCTACTCCAGCCCGTTTGTAGTATTTGTACATAGTTGCAGTATGTTAACTGCATGAAGCTGACTCACTCCAGCCCGTTTGTAGTATTTGTACATAGTTGCAGTATGTTAACTGCATGAAGCTGACTCACTCCAGTCTGTTTGTAGTATTTGTACATAGTTGCAGTACTTAACTGCATGAAGCTGACTCACTCCAGCCCGGTTGTAGTATTTGTACATCGTTGCAGTACTTTAACTGCTTGAAGCTGACCTACTCCTGTATGTTTGGAGTATTTGTACATAGTTGCAGTACTTAACTGCATGAAGCTGACTCACTCCAGCCCGTTTGTAGTATTTGTAGTATTTGTACATAGTTGCAGTACTTAACTGCATGAAGCTGACTCATTCCAGCCCGTTTGTAGTATTTGTACATAGTTGCAGTATGTTAACTGCATGAAGCTGACTCACTCCAGCCCGGTTGTAGTATTTGTACACGTTAACGTGGTGTTGGCTGCAGGACTCGCCGCCTGACGAGCTGCTGAGCGCCGTGATGTCAGCTGTGCTGACGGACGTTGGACTTTCAGCCGACAAGCTGGGAGACGTTTGTGTCGGTAAGACGTTAATATTTGATTTAATGTTGACGGCAATAAATTCTCACTTGAGCTAAACACACAAAATACAAAACATATACGTATATATAATCCTACAAAGAAATGAAAATAAAACAAAATTGCTCTGCATTTTCAGAAGGAAAATAAGTTAAGTACCTCACTAAAGTACAATTTCCAATCATGTAATAAAGAATAAAACCAGATTCACACATGTTGCCATTTCTTTATTTATTCATTGTTTATTCATGCGTGGAGATTTATGATTTATCACAATTATTAACAGTTGAAAATGGTTTTAAATTAGAGACTCTTTGTGTTGCGTGCAGGTAACGTGCTGCAGCCCGGCGCCGGCGCTCTGATGGCCAGAGTGGCTCAATTCCTCAGGTTAGACTCATCATCACCATCATCACCATCATCATCATCATCACCATCACCATCGTCATCCTCCTTCATCCCGTCACCTGTCTCACTGCTCTGCCTTCATATTACAGCGGGTTTCCAGAGACGGTGCCCGTCTACACCGTCAACAGACAGTGCTCCTCCGGCCTGCAGGCTCTGCTCAACGTCGCAGGTACTTATACACACACACACACACACACACACACACACACATACACACACACACACACAGAAAAACACACAGTTTCTGACATTAAAACGGCGTGTTTTTATTGTGTTTTTAACCCCGTTGTGCAGGCGCCATCAGGAGCGGCTCCATCGACCTGGGCCTCGCATGCGGGTTCGTTTATTTATCATTCCCACTGTAAAAAATACACTTACAGTTAGGCATCGGGATTAAAAAAAAACACACACAATTAGTTAATGGTGAATTATCGGGGTAATCCTGAATATCACCATGAGTGACTTGAAAAAGCTGTCTGAATAAAAATAATAATAATAATAAAAATGAAAAATACAGGAAGTATCAGGTAATTATGAAAATAAACACACACATGTTGCCTTTTTTTTTTTTACAATTTATCATTCATTTTTTTGTCTGGAGATTTATGATTAACTTATTTAAAATAGTTTGATTATTTGTTTTTCACTAAAAGTTCTCTCTGCTGATCAGACGCAGAAAGCTATTAAAAAAAAACTTGCAATAAATTGATCGTGGGGGATTTCTGTTATCGGAATAATCATCAAAATCCTTTTTTCGTAGTCTTTATTTATGCGAGACCTTATGATTTATGATCAACCATAACAAAATGTAAAGGGATTCCAGTCCATTTGAGTGCCATTTTTCAGAGTTTTAAACATATTTTGATGATTATCGGGATGACATCGTGGATTTTAGTCGGGATAAGTGTTACTCATGCAGCTGCATTGTTCTTCCTGTGGGTGTCAGCGTGGAGAGCATGTCCCTGCGTTCGGTGGGAAACCCTGGAGATCTGAGCTCCCGGCTGATGGACAACGACAAAGCCAGAGACTGCATCATTCCCATGGGGTGAGACGCCATCTTTATATAATCCCATAATATATTATATCATAGCAAACACAGCATGTATGTGTATGCAATAGAGCTTAAATTGACTGACTGCAACCCAATAAATATGCTTTAATCCTCTACAGCCCCGAATTCGGTTTTGTGCCACCAAAATATATCAATATCTCGCAGAGAAACCCAAACTTTTATTGAGATTTAAGTTTGTTGTTGTTTTTTGCAGCATCACCTCGGAGACCGTGGCTGAGAGATTCGGGGTCTCCAGAGAAAAGCAGGACGCCTTCGCACTCAGTTCTCAGCAGAAGTGAGACGATGTTGACGTTGTTAATCTGGTGGACGAAGTATTCACTTCCTTCACTGCAGTAGAAGTACTCTGTTACAAGTACAACTGCTGCATTGATGTTACGTGAATGTTACTACTGTAAAAGTATGGAAGTCCAATCAGGAAAGTTAACTGAAAGTGAAAAGCATGGAAATGTCCGCGTTCACTGTTATTATATATTATACTATTATTTGACTTTTTTCGGCAAACTATACTTTTCAACATTCTAATACTTTTACTTTTTCTTGACTTTTTTCGATAAAATATACTTTGACTTTTTTCATGACTTTTTTTGAGAAACTACTTTCACTTTTTTCTTGACTTTTTTCAACATTCTAATATTTTAACTTTTTCTTGACTTTTTTCGATAAAATATACTTGGACTTTATGACTTTTTTGACAAACTATACTTTTACTTTTTTCTTGACTTTTTTCAACATTCTAATATTTTAACTTTTTTATTACTTTTTTCGACAAACTATACTTTTACTTTTTTATTACTTTTTTCGACATTCTAATATTTTGACTTTTTTCAGGACTTTTTTCAACAAACTATCCTTTTACTTTTTTATGACTTTTTTCGACATTCTAATACTTTGACTTTTTTCTTGACTTTTTTATGACTTTTTCAACATTCTAATATTTAAATTTTTTTCTCAACTTTTTTCAACAAACTATACTTTTACTTTTTTCAGGACTTTTTTCAACATTCTAATATTTTAACTTTTTTCTTGACATTTTTCCACAAACTATCCTTTGACTTTTTTCATTACTTTTTTCCGACATTCTAATACTTTTACTTTTTTCAGGACTTTTTTAAACAAACTATCCTTTGACTTTTTTCAGGACTTTTTTCGACATTCTAATATTTTAACTTTTTCTTGACTTTTTTCGATAAAATATACTTTTACTTTTTTATGACTTTTTTCCGACATTCTAATACTTTTACTTTTTTCTCAACTTTTTCATGACTTTTTCAACATTCTAATATTTTAATTTTTTTCTCAACTTTTTTCGACAAACTATACTTTTACTTTTTTCTTTACTTTTTTCAACATTCTAATATTTTAACTTTTTTCTTGACATTTTTCCACAAACTATCCTTTGACTTTTTTCATTACTTTTTTCCGACATTCTAATACTTTGACTTTTTCAGGACTTTTTTCAACAAACTATCCTTTGACTTTTTTCCGACATTCTAATACTTTGACTTTTTTCTTGACTTTTTTCAACATTCTAATACTTTTACTTTTTCTTGACTTTTTTCGATAAAATATACTTGGACTTTTTTATTACTTTTTTTGACAAACTATACTTTTACTTTTTTCTTGACTTTTTTCAACATTCTAATATTTTAACTTTTTTCTTGACTTTTTTCGACAAACTATACTTTTACTTTTTTCTTTACTTTTTTCAACATTCTAATATTTTAACTTTTTTCTTGACATTTTTCCACAAACTATCCTTTGACTTTTTTCATTACTTTTTTCCGACATTCTAATACTTTGACTTTTTCAGGACTTTTTTCAACAAACTATCCTTTGACTTTTTTCCGACATTCTAATACTTTGACTTTTTTCTTGACTTTTTTCAACATTCTAATACTTTTACTTTTTCTTGACTTTTTTCGATAAAATATACTTGGACTTTTTTATTACTTTTTTTGACAAACTATACTTTTACTTTTTTCTTGACTTTTTTCAACATTCTAATATTTTAACTTTTTTCTTGACTTTTTTCGACAAACTATACTTTTACTTTTTTATGACTTTTTTCGACATTCTAATACTTTGACTTTTTTCTTGACTTTTTTATGACTTTTTCAACATTCTAATATTTAAATTTTTTTCTCAACTTTTTTCAACAAACTATACTTTTACTTTTTTCAGGACTTTTTTCAACATTCTAATATTTTAACTTTTTTCTTGACATTTTTCCACAAACTATCCTTTGACTTTTTTCATTACTTTTTTCCGACATTCTAATACTTTTACTTTTTTCAGGACTTTTTTAAACAAACTATCCTTTGACTTTTTTCAGGACTTTTTTCGACATTCTAATATTTTAACTTTTTCTTGACTTTTTTCGATAAAATATACTTTTACTTTTTTATGACTTTTTTCCGACATTCTAATACTTTTACTTTTTTCTCAACTTTTTCATGACTTTTTCAACATTCTAATATTTTAATTTTTTTCTCAACTTTTTTCGACAAACTATACTTTTACTTTTTTCTTTACTTTTTTCAACATTCTAATATTTTAACTTTTTTCTTGACATTTTTCCACAAACTATCCTTTGACTTTTTTCATTACTTTTTTCCGACATTCTAATACTTTGACTTTTTCAGGACTTTTTTCAACAAACTATCCTTTGACTTTTTTCCGACATTCTAATACTTTGACTTTTTTCTTGACTTTTTTCAACATTCTAATACTTTTACTTTTTCTTGACTTTTTTCGATAAAATATACTTGGACTTTTTTATTACTTTTTTTGACAAACTATACTTTTACTTTTTTCTTGACTTTTTTCAACATTCTAATATTTTAACTTTTTTCTTGACTTTTTTCGACAAACTATACTTTTACTTTTTTCTTTACTTTTTTCAACATTCTAATATTTTAACTTTTTTCTTGACATTTTTCCACAAACTATCCTTTGACTTTTTTCATTACTTTTTTCCGACATTCTAATACTTTGACTTTTTCAGGACTTTTTTCAACAAACTATCCTTTGACTTTTTTCCGACATTCTAATACTTTGACTTTTTTCTTGACTTTTTTCAACATTCTAATACTTTTACTTTTTCTTGACTTTTTTCGATAAAATATACTTGGACTTTTTTATTACTTTTTTTGACAAACTATACTTTTACTTTTTTCTTGACTTTTTTCAACATTCTAATATTTTAACTTTTTTCTTGACTTTTTTCGACAAACTATACTTTTACTTTTTTATGACTTTTTTCGACATTCTAATACTTTTACTTTTATCTCAACTTTTTTATGACTTTTTCAACATTCTAATATTTTAATTTTTTTCTCAACTTTTTTCGACAAACTATACTTTTACTTTTTTCATTACTTTTTTCAACATTCTAATATTTTAACTTTTTTCTTGACATTTTTCCACAAACTATCCTTTGACTTTTTTCATTACTTTTTTCCGACATTCTAATACTTTGACTTTTTTCTTGACTTTTTTCAACATTCTAATACTTTTACTTTTTCCTGACTTTTTTCGATAAAATATACTTGGACTTTTTTATTACTTTTTTTGACAAACTATACTTTGACTTTTTTCCGACATTGTAATATTTTTACTTTTTTCTCAACTTTTTTCGACTTTGGGTTGGGTCCTGACTTTTTCAACATTTTAATATTTTAACTTTTTTCTTGACTTTTTTCGATAAAATATACTTTTACTTTTTTCATGACTTTTTCAACATTCTAATATTTTAACTTTTTTCATGACTTTTTTTGACAAACTATACTTTAACTTTTTTCTTGACTTTTTTCAACATTCTAATATTTTAACTTTTTTCTTGACATTTTTCCACAAACTATCCTTTGACTTTTTTCCAGGACTTTTTTTGACAAAATATACTTTTACTTTTTTATGACTTTTTTAACACTCTAATTTTTTCAACATGCTATAACTAAATGTTTCATGAATTTGTTTTGCAAAACTTTAAAAACAGTCATAATATAAAATAGACCGACAAAGACAGACAGACAGATAGATATACTTCATAAATCACAAACTGGAAAATATTTCTGTCAAAGCAGCCAGTTATCCAAAATAAGAGTAAATGTACAGTGAATTTACATATCACATTAGATACATACAAAATATAAATAATATATTACAATACACTATACATATACCAGACTACAACAACAACTTTTTTCGACTTTGGGTTGGGTCCTGACTTTTTCAACATTTTAATATTTTAACTTTTTTCTTGACTTTTTTCGATAAAATATACTTTTACTTTTTTCATGACTTTTTCAACATTCTAATATTTTAACTTTTTTCTTGACTTTTTTCAACATTCTAATATTTTAACTTTTTTCTTGACATTTTTCCACAAACTATCCTTTGACTTTTTTCCAGGACTTTTTTTGACAAAATATACCTTGACTTTTTTATGACTTTTTTAACACTCTAATACTTTTTTTCAACATGCTATAACTAAATGTTTCATGAATTTGTTTTGCAAAACTTTAAAAACAGTCATAATATAAAATAGACCGACAAAGACAGACAGACAGATAGATATACTTCATAAATCACAAACTGGAAAATATTTCTGTCAAAGCAGCCAGTTATCCAAAATAAGAGTAAATGTACAGTGAATTTACATATCACATTAGATACATACAAAATATAAATAATATATTACAATACACTATACATATACCAGACTACAACAACAACTTTTTTCGACTTTGGGTTGGGTCCTGACTTTTTCAACATTTTAATATTTTAACTTTTTTCTTGACTTTTTTCGATAAAATATACTTTTACTTTTTTCATGACTTTTTCAACATTCTAATATTTTAACTTTTTTCATGACTTTTTTTGACAAACTATACTTTAACTTTTTTCTTGACTTTTTTCAACATTCTAATATTTTAACTTTTTTCTTGACATTTTTCCACAAACTATCCTTTGACTTTTTTCCAGGACTTTTTTTGACAAAATATACTTTGACTTTTTTATGACTTTTTTAACACTCTAATACTTTTTTTCAACATGCTATAACTAAATGTTTCATGAATTTGTTTTGCAAAACTTTAAAAACAGTCATAATATAAAATAGACCGACAAAGACAGACAGACAGATAGATATACTTCATAAATCACAAACTGGAAAATATTTCTGTCAAAGCAGCCAGTTATCCAAAATAAGAGTAAATGTACAGTGAATTTACATATCACATTAGATACATACAAAATATAAATAATATATTACAATACACTATACATATACCAGACTACAACAACAACTCCAGTATGAAATATAGAAACAGCATAAACATACAATGTACATTAGGCAGATTGAAAATATTCTGCATTCTTTTTTTGTTAAATAAAAAAGTCAAGTAAAAATTCATAGTATAGTATGTCTAAAAAAAATCCCTTTGTGTATGATGTCATATCCTCCCTCCCTCAGAGCGGCGCGGGCGCAGCTCACGGGTTTGTTTGAGCAGGAGATCGTCCCCGTCACCATCCGGGTCGTGGACGACGAAGGGAAGGAGCGCGAGGTGACGGTCGCTAAGGATGATGGGATCAGAGCGGGGACGACTCTGGCAGGACTCAACAAACTCCGGCCAGCGTTCAAACCGGACGGCAGCACCACAGCAGGTCAGTCTCCTCCGCACGCCGCCGCCGCCAGGTGAACTTCAGGCATCAAACATGTGTTCTGTCTCAGGTAACTCCAGCCAGGTGAGTGACGGAGCAGCGGCCGTGCTGATTGGTCGCAGGTCTGCGGTGGAGGCTCTGGGTCTGCCGGTCCTGGGAGTCCTGAGGGCCAGCGCTGTGGTGGGGGTCCCGCCGGACGTCATGGGTATCGGACCAGCGTTCGCCATCCCTGCAGCTCTGGAGCAGGCTGGTAATTTATTCAATAATTAAATTATTAGTTATTTTACAGATTGAGAGTAGAACAAAATATTATCAGCAAATACTACGATCGATCTGAACGATAAATTAAACATTTACCAGCTGCAACAGATTTAAAATCTAATATAAAAATATCAATAAAACATATTCTGAAATGGGCATTAATTAGTTACTTTTTGACCATTTTGATGCTAATACCTGTGTGCTCTTACTTTACATTAACATTTATTTATGAAGGTTTTCAATGCAGGCCATAACGGAGTATTAATACATCTGCTTGTTGTATAAAAACTTCCCCCCGTCAGGACTCACGGTGGCGGATATCGACGTGTTTGAAATCAACGAGGCCTTCGCCAGTCAGGTGAGTTCAAACCTAAAACATTTAAACTAATAAATAATTCAAAAGATACTAAAATAATATTCTGGGTTATTAGATTCAGAATCCAGAATATCAATAAATACAGACATGTATTCTTCCAGCAGGTTGTTATTCAGGTGTTTGTTAAACAGACTAGAGACTGTGAGAATTGTGACATCATCGGTGGGAGGGGCTAAGACGCAGGAAAAGAGGGATGTGGCCGGTTTTTCTGTAAAAACAGGGATGAAGGCAAAAAGTGTGTGTGTGTGTGTGTGTGTGTGTGTGTGTGTGTGTGTGTGTGTGTGTGTGTGTGTGTGTGTGTGTGTGTGTGTGTGTGTGTGTGTGTGTGTGTGTGTGTGTGTGTGTGTGTGTGTGTGTGTGTGTGTGTGTGTGTGTGTGTGTGTGTGTGTGTGTGTGTGTGTGTGTCCTGCTGCTCAGGCGGTGTACTGCGTGGAGAAGCTGGGCATCCCGCCGGAGAAGGTGAACCCTAACGGGGGAGCCATCGCCCTGGGTCACCCTCTGGGCTGCACCGGCGCTCGCCAGGTGGTGACGCTGCTCCACGAGCTGCGGCGGCGAGGAAGGAGGTTCGTATAAGTCGCTGTTCCTCACCGACACCAAGCCCGTGTTTTTAAAAACGTTGTCGTCTGCAGGGCGTACGGCGTCGTGTCCATGTGCATCGGGACCGGGATGGGAGCCGCCGCCGTGTTCGAGTACCCCGGAGCCTAGACGCCACATGGAGACCCTCACTGTGATTTAAAGCCCCTTTCAGACACGACGGGTAAAATCTCCATTTCTCCATTTAATAATTAGGATCCTGATCTTGTGGGTGGGGATGTATGACAACATCCTGTCCAGTAAACATTCCTCACATCACACAGCTTTATGATTTGTACACTAAAATACTAAGTACATAACTTCTATTTGAACTAAATGAATCAATAAAAGCTGTGATTTACGGGATAAAGAAAGGGGCGACGGAGAGATTTCCACCACTGAACTGATGCTGCTGTACTTTAGCTGTTAATAATAGAGATAAAGATGCAGCTGATTAAGTGCCTTTGATGTCATCAAACCACTAATTTATCCTTCTTTAATTCGTCAATTAATAACCGGTAAATATGGCAGAGGAGCGGTGAGCTGCAGTGTTTTCTATAAACCATCGTTGAACCCTTATTTCATGCAGTTATTCTCGGAAATCAGGATTTAATGTGTAAAGAAGTGTGATTTACTTTGTGGTTGAGGATGTTATGAACACATTATGTTTTGTCAAATCTAAGTAAGGACCAATCCATAACTGTAACTTTGTAAATGAATTTGATCCACAGACGAACATTTAATATCTTAAACATCGTAAGACGTAAACGTAGGAATCTAATTCAGTCAATGATTTCCGTTTTGCTGCCTGTTCTGCTGTATTTGTGGAAAGTTTTGAATTACAAGAAATGTTTTGAGTAAATGGAAGAATCTGTTGTATTCCAGTAATAAAATAAAATAAATAAAATAGACCTAAGTCTTCAACATTTATCCAATACTAAACTAAATGTTGATTAAATATAGAAATCCCATTATTATTATTATTAATGTGAAATAACAGCTGTAGCTACTTGATCTCAGGTCCTGGTTCCTGAAAAATACCAACAAATTAAAAACCTATGAATTTTATTCCCGTCTTGCTTCTACTTTTAAAGAACAGTCTGTCTTTCTAACATTGGAATCGTTTTTGTTCAAATAAAACATTTCAACGTGATCTGATGCAGCAGGAGTCAGTTTTTACTTTAAAAAAATACAAATGTGCTCGATTCCTCGTCTTGTGTGGTTTCCTGTACGAAAACGCCGGGAGGAAGATCCCGGGTGATGAGGAGGAACCAGGTCCGAGTCTAGGTCTGAGTCCAGGTGGAAACGTGGAGTCCAACCTAGACCAACTTCTGCTTCTTCCGAGCCTGAAACTGCTCCGTTTTGCTTTTAATAGATTTGATGAGCAGAGACAGACTGGGGTCCATAGATTTCTTCGAGGTGCCGGCGTCTGTCTGAGCATCGGAGTCAATTTCACGTTTCTGTCCGGCCACTTCCTGCTGCTGCTGCTCCTCCCCTCGCCGCCGCTGCTTCTCGGCCAGGATGCTCTGCGTGGCTCTGGTCTTCTTGTAGTTGGGGTGAGACGGGTCCAGGTTGAACAGGTGGGAGGTGAACATGGCCTGGAAACGAGGGTCTTTAACGTCCACCTGGACGGACAGACGGACGGGGAGAGGGTGTGTTAGAAAATAAAATGGAGACGAAACATATGGAAGCGGTCTGTGGTCCCCCAGAGGTCTAGATAGTAGCTCACATGAGTCCAGAGACCAGACCAGACTATGTGGAGGAACCAGAGACTGTCTGTGGTCCTCCAGAGGTCTAGATAGTAGCTCACATGAGTCCAGAGACCAGACCAGACTATGTGGAGGAACCAGAGACCGTCTGTGGTCCCCCAGAGGTTTGGATAGTGGCCCACATGAGTCCAGAGACCAGACCAGACTATGTGAAGGAACCAGACACTGTCTGTGGTCCAAACAACAAGGTCTCTGCTGTATTTATGTCTAGATGACCTTATATGGAGTGTTGATGGAGCAGCTACAATGTTAGCGTAGCCTAGCACCATCAACCAGACTCCATTCAGAAAACCAGCGTTTTAACAGTTGCTTGCTTGTGTCGGACCGTGTGTGTGTGTGTGTGTTTCTGTGTGTGTGTGTGTGTGTGTGTTTCTCTGTGTGTGTGTGTGTGTTTCTCTGTGTGTGTGTGTGTGTTTCTCTGTGTGTGTGTGTGTGTGTGTTTCTCTGTGTGTGTGTGTGTGTGTTTCTCTGTGTGTGTGTGTGTGTTTTACTGGTCACCCACCTGGAACGCGTCGGCCTCCAGCGGCGCGTCGCCCTTCTTCAGCAGCTTCTTCCTCTTCTGCTTGCTGAGGTTCTGCTGCTCCACGATCTGGTCGTAGTTGAAGTGTTTGTGTTTGTCATCGTCCTCCATCAGCAGAGCCATCTCCGCCTACACACACACACACACACACACACACACATAGAAACACACACACACACACACATAGAAACACACACACACACACACATAGAAACACACACACACAGAGAAACACACACAGTGGGTTAGAGGTTCAGCGTGTTCGGCGCTCTGACCAACATTGAACTGGTTTCTGGGACTCACTCTCTGTTTCTGCAGCTCCTCTTCCTCCTCGGCCGTCCGCTCCTCTTCATCCTGCTTCTTCTTCTTCTTCCTCCCCTTTGGTTTCTTCTTCACGTCTGCAGAAACATCAGAATACACTCAGACATCCACAGCGTCTCTAGATTCTGGGAGCAGCAGGGTTATAATGGTTTATAATATATAGAATAATATTTTTATTTCATCCAGATTTCAGAACACACGTACTAGTTTTACTTTAGTTTCTCACATAGTTTCTCCCACACAAAACACATGGTTGGGAGAAATGACTATAATGTTTAAATCTTTAATGATCATCGCTAAAAATCTAAAACCTGAAATCAATTCATGTTCATTTATGTTTGAACAGGCGATAATGTTTCAGGGAATTTTATCTAAAAGTATATCATTTTTGAGCTGAATATTTTTCACGGCTTGTCCTCCATCCTTGTGCTCTCCACTTTCATCCGATAAGCTGTGATGAAGAATCCGGTTAGATTGCCTGATTATTATTATTATGATTTTATAACATATTGATCACCTGAGGCGGCGAGCTCCTCGGCGAAGAACGGGTCGCTGAGATCGACGTCTGGAGGAAGCTCGTCATCGCTGACCTCATCTTCGTCCTGATGCCAGAGAAGATATGAAGATATTAATACAGATCCATTAATAATAGATTATTATTCACGTTGAGTTTGGAGGAGAAACGGGAGGCGAAGAACTGACCTCGTTTCTTTGAGATTTCTTCTGCTTCTTCCGCTCCCTCTTCTTCTGCAGGAAGTCCTCCCAGGGAGTCGCCTTCTCCTTCCCCTCCAGCTTCTTCTTCACCAGCTGCTCCGTCGTCTCCTTCAGCCCTGCAGACGGAGCGGACATGACACATTTAATAAGCTGCTGCTGCGTCGCCATGGAAACAGGGAAACCTCCTCGTACCTGGCACCCAGGTGATCTCCATCTCCATGTCTTTGTCCTCGTGCTGCTGCTTCTCTTTGTCCCGGATGCCTTTCAGCAGCTCTCTGTACTTGGTGATCTCCTCCTTGCTTTTCTTCTTCTTCTTCTCCTTGTGAGGTTTCTCCTCCTCCTCCTCCTCCTCCTCCACGACGGGCTCCTCCCTCTGTTTATCTGCAACCATGAACAACAACCGCTTCATCTCATCGAATAATTCAACGAAGACAGTTCGATACGTTTTTTCTCCTCCTCAACAATAATGCATCTCTAGCTGCTGTCTCACCCTCGGCTGTCTCACCCTCGGCTGATGCGTCATCGTCACCACCATCCTGTTCTCCAAACTCAAATCCTCCTCCTCCTCCCTCCTCCTCCTCCTCCTCCTCGCTGGAGGAGGCCAGGTAGGCGTTGAAGTCCATGGCGAGCAGCTCGTCCTTGTTGAACTTCCTGCTGAGGGCCGTCACGCGGTCGTTGTCCGTCTCGTCCCACGTCAGCTGGACCTGATTGGTTCAACAGACTCACATCAGTGTTTCAGTCGTTTTAATTAACCATAAACAATAAAAGCACAAAAGTATTAGCATCAACATTTAGAATCAAACTAATGCTACTCTTTATGCCGTAGGCGCCGTTAAAAACATGCATTATGTTACTGATACTAATTATTGAGGCATTAATGTGTTCATCACTTTCATGCAGCAGCTCATAAAAATTACAATAACTTTAAAACAATACATGTTATTATTTCATATTATTCCTCTGAATCTGCAACGTTACGTTGTGAAATAAAATAAATAAAGCGACGGTGACGGTGTCGTACCTTGGACGTGGCGTTGGCCGAGGAGGTGAAGAGTTTGGGCGTGTAGGCCGACAGGTTCACGTCCGTCGCCACGTCTCTGGGCTCCTCGGCGAACTCGACCCCGTCGGGAATAAACCTGTGGAAGAAGAAGAGACGCGTCAGTCGCTGCTCGTCTACAAAGGAAGGTTTCTGCATCCTCGTCTTACCGGAGGTCCAGGACGGAGCAGCTGCTCTCGTACTCGTAGCCGTCACACTCCTGGTAGACGGCGGCGGCGGTGTCGGTCGAGTCGCACTCCGCCACGGCGTAGAAATACTTCAGACGCTTGAACTGGTAGTCACGCATCTTCTCCCTGTAACCTCTGAGATGACAAGTAGTACCGTTTAGAAGTACATTTAGATAAGATGGGAATTAAAAAAACACATTTCTGCCTACTGGGTAAATTTACTAGAAGAGATCAGATCCACAAACACAAAACTCAACAACTCCGAATCAACGACTCGTCCTCCAGAGTGAGAAAGGTGAACGTTACTTCTCCTCCTCGTTGTCGTCCTCCGAGTCGTCGGGCAGAGCTCTCAGCTCCAGCGGGCCCTGAGTCCTCTCCGCATGCAGCCGCTCCTTCCCAAAGTCTGACGGGTAGATCTGAAGACAGTACCCAGAATGCACTGCTGTTTTCATCTCTCTTACATGGAACCGACATTGCTCGACATCCTCTCGGATCTTCATGTGTAGAAACTATCATTTTGTCATCATGATTGTCTCTACTTTCATTTTATTTTATTTCTATTCTATTCTTTTGCTCCCATTAAAGGCTTTTTGGAGACTTTTTCCCTCTCGAGTCACAAATTTGATGAACTTGCAAAAACTTGATCGTTTCCTCAAAGATTTAAAAGCATCTTTCTTTAAAAAAACATGTAATTCATTTCCAGAATCGACTAAAAGTCAACACTTAATAACAAATCTTCTGTTAAAGAAGACATTATTGACTTGTACCTTGACGGACAGCACGGCGCCCCCTTTATGTACGAAGGAGCTGAAGAGAGCCAGCAGGTCTTTGGCTTTGATCCGATCCCAGTCCATGTTGCAGACGGCCAGTCGGGCAGAAACCTGACACACAAACATCCACAAGTATTAAAGCGTTCGTGTGTGGTGCTCCGTCCTCCTCCGCCCAGACGCCGCCTCACCTCCTCGCTTCGTGGGGCGTCCTTGGCCAGCTCTCCCCAGTCGTGTTCGATCTCTTCCTCCTCCTTCCTCAGCACGGCGTCCACGTAGTCTTCTTCTTCCTCATCGGAGCTGGACTCCACGTTTCCCTTCCCTCTGGCCAGATCCGGCTCGCTGTCGCTGTCCTCCTCCGAATCCAGACCGGACCCCGCCTCTTCCTCATCCACGCCGCTCGCCGCGTCGCTCTCCTCTTCTGCATCATCATCTTCGTCATCATCATCATCATCTTCGTCATCCTCTTCACTGCCATCTGTGTCTCCCAGATCAACGTCGTCCTCTATAGTTAGCTGCTCCTCTTCCTCTTCTGCAGACACAGAAAGAAGATCATTTTAATAATAAACATTATTATATAATATATAAAATGGTGCATCGGGGTAAAACATACATGAGGTCATCCTCTGATAACATCGAGACATTTCACTAATCAAACACAAACCAAAATACAACCTGACCGTTAAAACGCCCTGTAACAAACATACTGGAATCACTTTACATTTCCGTTAAGAAACAAATATTTTTACATGCATCCCAGAGAAGTGAACATATTGTCGTAACGTTGTTGGAAGGAGCTGCTTCCCTGGAATTAAAGAGAGACTTGAAGTTCTAATTGTAGGGATTCAACAACACATTTCAAAATGTTGGAGATTCTGCAGAAAGAAGATGAGCACAGATTTGATGATTGGAAAAAGGCTGAGGTTCTGTTAACATGAAGGGAAAACGCAGATATTTCCACGCGGTTCAGCCTCTCATTTACACCAAAACCCTGTTTTTATCACAGATTTATGAAACGATGTTGTGTTATTTTTGAAAATACAGGGGGGGGGAATAATCGTTTCTCTAAATGCCCTGCTATGTTTCCTCAAACTGCAGGAATCCAAAGTCTCACCTGCTTCTACAACTCTGACACCTCGCCACAGCAGATCTCCTTCACCATCGCTGCTCTGCACCGCTTTCCCTCTCGCCGCCTCCCCACCGACCTTCACTGGCTTCCCCTTCACCGGCTTCTCCTTCTTCGATTTCTTTTTCTTGCCCTTTTCGTCCTCCTCGTCTTCGTCCTCGGAGTCGGAGACTTTGTAGAAGCGCTTCAGGTCTTCGGTGGCGGTCTGGTTGATGGGACGGCCTCGCTTGTCCACCGTGTATTTCACCTTGAAGCGCTTGTCTGTAAACATGGACTGGAAACGCTTGTCGATCTTGACCTTGTGTTCCCTCTCCGGCATTTCCCAGAAGCGGGGGTCCTTCTGAACCCGGCGGAAGCGCTCATCGTCGTCCTGCTTCTTTCTGGACGACATGGTGGCGAACTTCAGGGGTCACCTGACAGACAAAAAACAGGAAATACTGTTGGTTAGCATCGGACAACAAACACAGAATCTCCTCCTCTCATCATGTGAAAGCAAAGCCGAAGCATCTGTTATTATATGAAGAGAGAAGAAAACATGTTGAGTAAGTTATTATAAAAAAGTACAGATTTAATCCAGCGAGAGAATTTAGCAGAAAACCACAGTTGTGTTGTTTAACTTTCTTTCATACTTTATTTATGGACATCGAGTGTCAACCTGACCGGATATGATCAGGATTATTTATAACTAGTGTATGTGTATTTATATATAAATAAATATATATATATATATATATATATAGAGAGAGAGAGAGAGAGAGAGAGAGAGAGAGAGAGAGAGAGAGAGATTAGAGTGGATATAGTTAGATAGATTAAAGAGTGATTAAGATTAGAGATAGATAGATAGAGATAGAGAGACAGAGATTATATAGCAATAGATACGTAGATATAGAGAGATTCGAGACAGATGGAGAGAATATATAGAGATGAATTAGAGATAGATAGAGATTAGAGAATGGATAGATATAGAGAGAGAGAGAATATAGATAGATGAATTACAGATAGAGATGGAAATAGAAAAAGATTAGAGAATAGATAGACATAGAGATAGATAGAGTAGATAGTGATAGTGTGGAGATGGACTTTATTAATCCCAAACTGTGAAATTACTTCGTTGCAGCAGCCAGTTCTCCAAAACTACAGTAAAAGTACACATCATACTAGATGTCCGTCTATATAATACACAATATAAGTACAAACACACCAGACTACAACCACTACAGTATAAAACATATAAATAGGATACTATCTTCCCATTTGGCTGTAAATAAACCCGCTTGATACAGTTCCACATCCTCTCTGGAGGGCGGACTCGAACCTGTGGCGTTACACGCGTCGTACTGACACACGGAGACGTATTTAGAGCCGACAGAGTCCGTCTCGACCTGTTGTTGTTTTAAACTGTTAAACGGAGACAGAAATCCTCCGCTGTGCTTCAGTTTCCGTAAACAACAATGTCGGAACAGAGAAGAAGGGCAGTGACGGCGGGAAAACGAGGCGGCCGCTGACGTCACGACGCACAACGCTCAGCATTTAGCGGTATTAATACACGATAAGCAAGTTTAAAAACTGCGTTTTCATTAACAAGCATCGTGAAAATGTACCCGTACCTCTCTGTCGTTCTGCTGCCACACGTGTTTTCCCAGCATGCACCTCTTCCGTGACCTTTCTTACGTCCCGCCCCTTTCCTCCTACGGTAAGCGAAGTGGGACAAACGTGAAGAAAAACGCACACCGCCGTTTCACGTTCATTGTTACTACTTTCCTCTGGCTGTTATGGATTAAAACCACGTATTATATTCATTTCACATTGTTAACTGTTGTGGAAACTATTATAATATTGTATTATTATAAATCGGTCTTTGTAAATGTTGGATAGATTGAAAGACAGGTGCTCTAACACACTATTGTCTCAACCGTATCACAATAAATCTATAGTCAAATAAATTCAACCATATTTTTCAGACAATATATGACAATTTGTTATATCTGAGTGATGTCTCTCATCCATAGTTAATTTTTATTTTTTTAAGTTTGTGTTTTCCCAATTTCTTATTTTAATTTTTATTTTATTTTATTTTTTTAATGTAGAGGAAAACGTTTTTAAAAATGTCCGAAAATAAAAAACTCAAGTAAAGTACATATATTCTTCAGTATGTGTACTCCCTTCCTCTGCCTGGCAGCATCGTGGTTTACATTTAATTGAGTTGAGTTCAGGACTGAGATCCAGTTCCGTTGTTTCCGATGAGCCCACTAGAATCCGGTTCCACGTTTTCCCGCCTCCTCTTCTGACGTCACTCAGCGTGGAGGTCAGGAGGAAGTCAGCTCAGTTTTCGTCCTTCTCAGTTAATCCAGAAGCTGATTTGGACTTTCCCAGCAGCACCATGAGCTGCGGCGGAGCCTGTCGGAGAGTCCTGCGGTCCGCCGGCTCCCGTCCCCCGGGCAGCTGGAGCTGGAGCCCGGCCTCCAGAGGGATGTCGGCGGCGGGCAGAGGCGCCATGAACGTGTTCAACCGGCAGATGAAGAAGCAGCAGAAGAACTGGGCGGCGTCGCTGCAGGACGGATCCCAGTACGACTACCTGCGGGACGAGGTACGAGCCGCTACCGAGACCCGAACCCTCAGTATAAAGTACTGTACACACTCAGGTACAAAGCTGAGGTACTTGTACCTTAACTTACTTTTAATATATATTCTATTTTTTTTTTTATTGGCCAGAACGTTTGCTTTAACAAGAACAAAAGTAAAGAAAAAACACTGACAGAATTTAGTTTTCTGTACTTTATCCAATGATACAGAATAAATCTAACAAATAGATCAAATAAAACAAATCTAAAAATATTTAAATATTAAAACAAATATTTAATAATTTAAAAAATATATGTAATTTAACTAGATATTGTGGATAAAGCAAGTAACCGAAAGCTTGTTTCAATAAAAATGTTTTTATGCTCAGTTCAAGTTTAGTTTATTGATCACATCTTAAATTAAATTAACATTTAAAAATAATAGATGAAATTACAATGAGACAATACAACCAGTACATAATAATAAATGTGTCATTAAATACGATGAAGACATTAAGTTTAATTTAAAGAGATTTTCATCTCTCGATTTATTTACTCCTTTTGGCAGAAATTTGACAACTGTTTGGAGATTTGTCTTTTATTTTGAAATGAAAAAAAAAAAAGGATCTGAGAGTAAATCCAGCAGCGTCTCCTCGCTCACACTCTGCTTGATGTTTCTCCTGCAGGTCGGCAGTCGAGTGGCAGATCGAGTCTATGACATCGCCAGGTGGGTTTGTGACGAGTCGGCTGGTTTTTTATTGGACTCCTGCAGGATTTCTTTCATCTCAAACCTCTCTTCCTGTCTTCTCAGGACGTTTCCTGTGGCTCTGGACATCGGCGGTGGGAAAAGCCACATTGCAGAGCATTTAAGCAAGGTACAGTCTGAGCATGTGGATGCTCCAAGTCATAAAACTTAGCAGTTAAAGATTTCAATTCTCACGTTTCTTTCTCGTTGGTGTTTCAGGATGTCGTGGAGCGTTTGTTCCTGACGGACGTCTCAGAGAAAACTCTGGTAAGTGTTTAAAAATGATTCCTAAAAACGATACACTCATGTCTTGTCTTATCCGATGTTCTCTGATCTCCAGAAACTCAGACGAAGCGGAGAGATCCCGACTCACTGCGTTTTGGCGGACGAGGAGTTCCTGCCGTTCAAAGAAAACACCTTCGACCTGGTGTTGAGCAGCCTCAGGTGAGCACTTCCTGTTGTCAGGACTTCATTATGTTCTCTGGGGAACATGGAAGCAGGTATCTTACATTAACCTCCATCATCCACCAGCAGCTTGGTAGGAATTAAAACATGAAAAAAAGCTTCAAATTCACAGGAATTACAATTCAGGTGTGAACCTTTTTAATGCAGCAACAAATAAGACTGGAAGAGGAATTACAGTTCCAGTATGTAAAGTATACAGAATTTAATATACTGGCCTCAGAGATGGGACATACATGCATCACACTGGCTCCCTCGACTAAAACCAATAATAGATTTCTCTTGGGAGTTTGAATTATTTCAGAAAATGGTGAACACGTTTTTGTTCAGCAAGAAAATCTTCACGATTGAACGCCACTTTTATTTATTTTTTAAAGCGTGGATACAATGTCCAGAAGAAAAAAAACAACACAAAAAAAAACCCAGAATTCACAAGAGGAGAATCTACCGACGTATTTCATTTATTGTAGGACAAAATGTTAAAAACTCTTGAAGTCTGTGTTGACCTCCGACCACAAACCCATAAATCAACTGACTTTGAGACGATTCCTGCTGAACTTTTATCGTCACCGATACCGATCCAGTGATTTGAGTCCGTATCGACCCGGTACATCCCTACTAGTTGCTGTCTGAATTTTCTGAATATTTTGTTGTCTAAAACGTGTTTAATCTCTTCTTTCAGCCTGCACTGGATTAACGACCTGCCTGGAGCTCTCAAGCAGGTGAGAGGAAGGAAACGAAATGAATGGGTTTCATGAGAATCACGAAAATGGTCCTACTTCTCTCTGCTGGCCACCAGGGGGCGACTCCTCTCTGGTTGTATAGAAGTCTATGAGAAAATGGTCCTACTTCTCTCTGCTGGCCACCAGGGGGCGACTCCTCTCTGGTTGTATAGAAGTCTATGAGAAAATGGTCCTACTTCTCTCTGCTGGCCACCAGGGGGCGACTCCTCTCTGGTTGTATAGAAGTCTATGAGAAAATGGTCCTACTTCTCTCTGCTGGCCACCAGGGGGCGACTCCTCTCTGGTTGTATAGAAGTCTATGAGAAAATGGTCCTACTTCTCTCTGCTGGCCACCAGGGGGCGACTCCTCTCTGGTTGTATAGAAGTCTATGAGAAAATGGTCCTACTTCTCTCTGCTGGCCACCAGGGGGCGACTCCTCTCTGGTTGTATAGAAGTCTATGAGAAAATGGTCCTACTTCTCTCTGCTGGCCACCAGGGGGCGACTCCTCTCTAGTTGTATAGAAGTCTATGAGAAAATGGTCCTACTTCTCTCTGCTGGCCACCAGGGGGCGACTCCTCTCTGGTTGTATAGAAGTCTATGAGAAAATGGTCCTACTTCTCTCTGCTGGCCACCAGGGGGCGACTCCTCTCTGGTTGTATAGAAGTCTATGAGAAAATGGTCCTACTTCTCTCTTGATGTATTATCTCAGTAAACATTGTAAACATGAGTTTATGATCTCAATCTCTAGTTTCAAGTCTTCTTCAGTCCAGCATGATGTTCATTTAGTACATTATGGTCCATTTAGAGTCCACCAGACCAGAAAGCAGGGGGTGCTTTAGGGGGCGGGGCTTACCTGCTGATTGACAGGTGGTTTCCCCTCTGCTCAGATCCACCAGGTGCTGAAGCCGGACGGGGTCTTCATCGGGGCGATGGTGGGCGGGGAGACCCTGTACGAGCTGCGCTGCTCGCTGCAACTCGCCGAGACCGAGAGGGAGGGCGGGTTCTCGCCGCACGTGTCGCCCTACACCGCCGTCACAGACCTGGGTAACCTGCTGGGCCAGGCCGGCTTCAGCATGCTCACCGTGGTGAGAGGACACGCCGGTTAAATGAATAAATAAAAGATTAAAACATATATTAGTGTTTAATGTTTAAACCCATGAAACAAACCTCTGTTTCAGGACGTCGATGAGGTTCAGGTTCATTATCCAGGAATCACTGAAGTCATGACCGACCTGCAAGGTGACCTGAAATTAAGCTCCAGGTGGCGCTAAAGAGCTGTTATAAAAACTGAAACTAAAAGATTGTTATTGGTTCCACCAGTTAGTTTAGTGTTATCTAATACAACAGTTGTCGGGCTCCGATCCTTCCTGCCTTTGAGGAGCTTTTTCTTTTTATGGCATATTATGGACACATTAAAAACCCATATAAACAAAATACAGTTAAGTTCTGTAAGAAAGTGCTTCAATATGTAGTCCAGAAATAATACCAGTCTCTTACATGTGTGGGTATTTATAACTTTAAATAAAAAATTCAAGAACAGTAGTATAATAACACATAAATAGATAAATGATAAATAAATCAACCAAATGTGAGCTTTCTCCCTTATTTGTAATCATCATGATCTGATTACAACTCTTAATTTGTCGTTCAGTTTATTTTGTATTCCACTTTCCCACCTTTTGAGGAGCTTTAAATGATTTTGTTAAGATCAGAAAAGCCTGGTGGTGTAACGATTTCATGATATTAAATATTAAAGGACTAATCTGTGTTTTCATACTCAGGTATGGGTGAGAGTAACTGTTCCTGGAACAGGAGGTCGCTGCTGCACAGAGACACCATCCTGGCGGCGGCAGCCATTTATAAAGGTGAGACGCTGTTAAATTCATATAAAAACATCCAAACCTGGACCGAAAGTTAAAGTACTCATGATGGAGAATTACCCATATATACTGTATGAGCTTAATGTAAATTAAACATGATAATGTAAAGATTTTATTGATTTTTTTTTCATATTTGTATGATGTATTTTATGTCATGTACTTTGTATTCGAAGAAAATAAAGATCAAATTAAATTACTTATACTATAATTATAGCAGTTGATTATGTTTTTTTTAAATCTGAATTTGAAAAATAAATGTAGTGACATAAAAAGTACAATATATTGCAGTAGAAGTATAACGGGGCTTAAAATAGAGATACTCAAGTGAAGTACAAGTACCTGAGTAAATGTACCTAAAGGTCTTTTTGTGCTCGTTGACCCTGTTTGTCTCAGAGATGTACGGCGACGAGGACGGCTGCGTTCCCGCCACCTTCGAGATCCTCTACATGATTGGCTGGAAGCCTCACGAGTCTCAGGTGAGACGCCGTTCTGCAGAGACCATATTTGTACGTAGAAAAACGCTTTAATGGTTTAAATGTTTGGTTTGTGTCTTCGTCAGGCCAAGCCGGCGAAGCGGGGCTCGGCCAACGTGTCGTTTGGGGATTTGTCAAAGATCGGCCAGCCATCCGACGCCAACAAGCATCCGAGCCAATAAACCAGCCGACGCGCTGCAGACTGTAAATAATGTTTTTATTTAAACCGCCATCCTTTGTTCCTGAAATAAAAGCGGATGTAAATTAAAATAAAGTGGAGCAATGGAAAAAAAAAAAAAAAGCATCATGAACATTATTTCCTCTCACAGGAAATCTACTTTTAGAGAAACGGGGAGATTCTAAATTTGGAAAAACGGTTGACTCAGTGAGACAGCGGCGCAGTGAGACAGCGGTGCAGTGAGACAGCTTGTAATGCCTCCATGCCAGTGGACTCACAAACAAGGCAGACTCTTCCTTAATCTAAAGTATTTGACGTCTCCATGTCCTCTACAGCTCCAGTATACAAAGAAGGAGTTACCTTCACCGTGGAAGATGATCTCATAGAATATGATGCATTATTATAGATTAAGGGTAGCAGTAAAATGCTAAATATTTATTTATATATATATATAAATAATAGTAAAACACTGGCAGGAAACATGAGTACATTGTGCTGATAATATTTTTGCTCAAGGTTTTGAATGCAGGACATTAAAGTGGATTATTTTCACAGTGTGGTATTAGAACAGGTTTATTAACAGGTTAACTGCATGTTAAAAATTACAAGCTTTATTTGTTAAAATGAAGCGATTTACAGTGAAACAACAGCCGAGGTGAGAAAAGTAGAGACGTTCTGTACTCAAGTAGAAGTACACTTGTGTTCTAAAAGACTAGTAGAATACTTGTTATTCTTCTTTACCAAAGTAAAAGTACAGGCTCTGAAATGTCCTTAAAGTAAACAGTATCCCTATGAAGGATTTCTACTGGCTGACGAGTGAATCCGTGACTAACCACTTCCTCCAGCGACGGCTGTCGGCCGTCCAGTCGTACGTCGGGCTGCAGACATGTCGCTCTATCTGCTCTTCTTCCTCGCCGGCGGTTTCTGCCAGCGCCACGATGGTAAGCTCACTTCACCCACAGCGTATTTATACCTCTCAAGGTTTTCGGCCTCATTGTGTTTTTGTATCGTTAAAGTTCTAACTGACTTGACGACATCGAATAGGCTTTTTTTTTTTAAATCATGATTGTTTTACGAAGATAAAACCTGCAGAGGCACAGCTACAGATTTTGTGGCCCTATGAATGAGTAACATTCTGGGGCCCCAGGGCCGGCCCAAGCCTTTTAGGGAGCCCTAAGGGGAATTTGATTGGGGGGGGCCCATTCAGACATCATAACCCATTTTTTATGATTAAAGGGCCCAATTAAATCAGAATTATCTTTATTCTGCATTAATGTTTCAAAGGGTTTAATTTATTTAATATGTAGGGAAAAAACAACCCCAGCCCCCCATAAAACCATTATTTTAGGGTAAGGCAGAAACAAAAGATGACTATTTCTACCTTCCAGACGTTCCTACGGTCACTGCGATGCTGAACACGATGGCCACGCTGCCGTGCCCGCACGCCACCGGAGACGTGACGTGGCGCCGCTACATCAACGGCGAGCTGGTGACTCTCGTAACCATCAAGAACGGCGCCGAGACAAAAAACAACAACAGCTACGGCTCCCTGGCAGATAATTCGCTGGTAATAAAGAAGGTTACGTCCTTCGACATTAGCATGTATTTGTGTAATGAAAGAAAAGTCTATCTAAAGGAGACAACAGATACCAGCAAGGTGGTTCTCCATGCTGGGAACGTAGCGGATTCTGGACCGGACCAGCACCAAACACCTTCCGACTTCTGGAGAGTCCCCTCCGGCGTCGCGGTGGGCATCATGGTGGGCATCGTGGTGGGCGCCGTGGCGGTGCTCTTGGTGACCTTCACCCTGAGACTCTGCTGCAAGAAGGGAACGGAGGGAAGCGCCAACGTGGTCGAGGCGGGAACTGAGCTGATTTACGAGGAGATCAAAGCGGAGCAACCACGGAGAAACTCTTATTTTGAAAGTCCGTACAGCTGGGCGGGCATCGGCCCAACGCCACCCGATGACCCTCTGTACAGCACCGTCGACAAGCCAGCGGCTGCAGGTGGCGAGGAGTGTGTGTACTCCTTCGCCCAACATCCGCCGCAGACAGGAAACGGCAACGAATGAGGACTAAGATTCATTTGCACATGGTCTGATAAATATAGAAAAGGAGGATGTGAAAATGATGACAGGATGTGGATGTGACCTGTGAGGTTGTTGTTGGTTTTTTGTTTGTCACTAAAGGATTTGTTTTAATGTGTTGCATGTAAATCACTGTGACCACGTCGCTTTCAAAATGTATATAAATGGAGGAAAATATTGTTCTTACGTCGTCACAGAAAAGCTGACATTTTTTTTCACTGATTGAATTATTTTGAATTCATTTATTTTTTTGAAATTCTAAGCGAAGCAAATTTAAACAAATGTAAAACTTAATAATGATGTAAAGATTGTTTAAATTATTCATAAAATGTATTTTCTTTCAAGGAAAAATGGGTCCTGTGTTCAAAATGAAACTATTTATTAGTGTTTTAAAAGATTTTAAAGTATTTTTTTAATCTAAAATGAATAATAATAATAATATTACTGTATTTTTAAGGGAAATTCATGAATGCTCTAGTTGACTTTTTACTTTCTAGTAAGTTGAATCAGTTCTTCCAGTACTTCCATATGTAAAATAGCAGAAGGTCAATTCACGTTTCCAATAAAGTTTTATTTGATGGAAGAAGAAAAAAACCGTTGCCAGGACAACCCCTCCTGTGTACATTTAGCCGAGGACTGAAGCTGCTGCTCGGCTAGCTGACAAGCTAGCTACCGTTTATATCGTTACTACCGTATATCTATATCTATATCTTTACTATTGTGCGCCTGCGCGATATTTCCACGATGGTGAGTAAACTATTTAACGTTACAGTGACGCTGTCGGTTACGGTTAGCGTGCGTGTATCTTAGGCTAGGAGCTAAGCTAACACAGCTAACGTTAACGGAAACTTTCATTTTTAAATCGTCGTTAAGTGAGAAACCGTTAAACGGCGATGTGTTTACTTCCCAGCCGCCGAAGAGTAAAAGCAAAAAGGCCGTGAAGGGGAAGCCGCCGGCCGTGGTGGACGGTCTGTCGACGGAGGAGATGTCCAAGGATCAGGTCAGCGCTGCTAGCTGCTAGCTGCTAACTGCGAGCTAACTCGGCTAACGTTAGCCTCCCAGCTACGGAAGGAGTTTTTGGATGGAGACACGTTGTTGCTCTAAACTCCACTTTATTGTGGCTGAAATAAAAGTGCTTATCTTCAAACATTATTATTATTATATTATATTAATTAATCTATGTTTACTTCAAAGCACATTTAAATAAATGTAAAACGTAATTATAATGTAAAAGATAATAAAATGATTAATAAAATATATTGTCCTTAAATGAAACATGGGTTTGGGGTTGAAAATCAAACTATTTACTAGTGATTTAGTTGTTGGATTAGTGTAGCTAAAGTATAATATTCTGATTGAAAATAAAGAATTATATATACATGATGGACCTTTTATTAGCCCTTTCTATTTCTATTTTTACTTGATGATATTTCACATTGTGATAGGTGACCCTGTCTGATGCTTTGTTTTGTTCCATGTATGTATTTGTGTTTGTAAATGTATTTCCTAAACAATTGTAACCCTTTCACCGAATGCACGTTTTGTGAGGGACCCGTTATACCCAAATCAAATACTAATACTAATCTCTCAAAATTCCAATATGTAATAAAATGGTTAAAGAGACATCACAATGTATACAATCTTGTTTAGGATAAATAATGATTCCCACTTATATAATTAAAGAGGTCTAGGGAATATATATATATTCTTTTCCAAACACAATGTTTTCACACAGGCATGAACCCACTGTTATTACACAATAAAAACAAAGTTATAAAAGAAAAACTATTATATAACAAACATGTAAATCACTCTGTCTGGGAGATGAATCGGTTATCAAAGGTCTGGAGAGAGAAACCCTTCGAATGTGTCCAAAGAGGAGACGTGTAGATCTTCCGTTTCATGTCTTCCAGCTGGCGGATCACATCGTCCGCCTCCGAGAGGAGCTGGACCGAGAGCGGGAGGAGAGGAGCTACTTCCAGCTGGAGAGGGACAAGCTCCAGGCCTTCTGGGAAATCTCCAAGAGGAACCTGAACGAGGCGAAGGCCGACCTGAGGAACCGACACCGGGAGAGAGAGGAGGCAGAGGAGCGCCACAGAGTGGAGATCACTGTGAGACACACGCACACACAGGCTTCCCATGGCTTAAAACAAATCAATCTGAGAGGTGGAGGGATGATCTAGTAGATCTCTCTGTAAAATAAATGACAGAGCGTGATCCCAAAATCACGACATTTGACTGGGGGGTCTGACCAACCTGGTCTGAATGTTGACGTCCAGGTGTACAAGCAGAAACTGAAGCACGTCCTCGCCGAGCACCACGACGCCGTCTCCGGCCTGAAGACGGACGCCGTCGCCTCCACCTCGCTGATCCAGGGCCAGCACACGCAGTCAGAGCTCGGCCTTCGGGGGGAGCTGCACGACCTGCAGGCGGACCTCAGGGAGAAGAGGCTCCACAACGAGGACAGCATCAAGGAGCTCAAGCTGGTGAGTCGACGTTTGAGTTTTTACTGCGTTTCCCTCGTTTTATCCCCACGAGTGAGCGTCGTCGCCGTTTTGAATCTCGACAGAAACACCAGGTGGAGTTGATGGAGCTGACAAACAACTATGACAAAAGAATCAGAGGTGAAGAAACCAAACATCTGAGTTTTATGCAAAACGGCTGTCAAAACGGTGATAAAACACTTCTCCGTTGCCGTTGAAATAGAAATCGAAGTGAAATATCACAAGAAAATGCAGCTGATGGTGGAGGCGGAGGCCAGAAAGCGTCAGGCGGAGGTCAACGAGCTGGAGGACACAATGAGGAGTCGCGTTGTGACTCTGAAGGAGGACCAGGACAGAGCCGTGAGGCGCGCCGAGGAGTACTACTCCACCATTCTCAGTAAACTGCTGCAGGATCAGAAGCTGCTGCAGGTGAGACGTTGCAGACAAGAAAACCCTGAAGAAGAAGACTTTTTGAGTTGTACTAACTACGACTCGTAGGTTAACTCCCGACGTGTCGTGAAGATGTTTTCTCTTACGTGTCACCCTGTTTGTTTGTGGGTTTGTAGGACGAACATGCAGAAGCGAAGAAGCTGCATGCTCAAGTGGACAGAAAGCTTTCGGCGGCTCAGCGGGAGAACAAACGCCTGAACGCGTCTCTGCAGGAAGTCCAACAGAAGCTGCCCACGCTGCAGAACCAGCTGGAGGACTACAACCGGGCCAAGGCCACGGCGGCGGTGCGTTCACTGGCATCACGTTGGACAAAACCGACTCATCTCAAGTGCAAATATGTTGAATGAAAAGTTGAGCTTTGTATTTCAGCGCTGATATTTTAAGATGATGAAATCGTCTTGGAGATTTATTAGTTAGAGGTTTTGTGCGTGAATGTTTATCACGACCTGAGCTGTCGAGATATTTCTAACAGAGCAGAGTGACCGCCTTTTCTCACGTTACCACTAGGGGTCAGTAGTCAGAATGGTCTAATCCTCCATAAAGAATCCCGTTGGTTGGAGGATGGCCGAGACCTTTTTTTAAATTTCTATTAATTCAAAGAAAGCAGAATGAAATGTTGTAACTGAAACGATGGACAAATGAAAAACTGAAACTGTCCCACAGACGAACAGAGGTCGGCTGAAGGTCGTGGAGAAGCAGCTGAGAGACCTGACGGTGCAGCGGGAGCTGCTGCTGCAGGCCTTCCAGAAGGTGAAGCAATCGCATCGCACACTCCTCCGCCTTCACGCCGCCCGTCACGTGACCTTTATGACGCCCGTCTTCCTCAGGTTCAGCAGGAGCGCGATGACCTGCTGAGGAGGCAGACGGCGGCCATCTTGGACCTGCAGCAGAGGAGCGGCCTGAAGGAGATGCTGCTGGAGAGGAAGCTGGCGGCGCTGACGGAGACCTTGCAGACGAAGGAGGCCCAGCTCTGCGGCGCCCTGTCCGTGTCCGTGGACCAGGCGGCGGGCAGCGGCGCCGCAAACAGACTCCAGGTAGCTTCTGTTGTTTTTAAATAGAAACGTTGAATCATGCCTTCCTCCTGTTCTCACACATGTCCCCGTCTGTAGGAGATCCTGGAGGCTAAACAGGCCGCCATCGATGCGTTTCAGGGCGAGTTGGCTCGAGATCGGGAGGTCAGTTTAACTAAAAACAAAGAATTGAATGGATTGTGATGTCAGTCAGCTGACGTAGTCTAGTGTGACTTGCAGGGCTACGACGACCTGGTCCACACCTGCAGGGAGAAGCTGGAGGCGTTGGGAGTCTCTCTGCACGACTTCCCCTTCAGGCCCTCGGAGCAGATCCTGGGGGGACAGACCCGGGTACTGGACTCTCCTGGACCCGCCTCCAAACGCTGAGTTTTTAATAATGACTTAATAAACTATTTTTTATAAATCTAATGTTTCCAGTTTATTTGGTGACTTTTATTCTGTAAAATATGATTATATGAAAATGGAAATATCTCAACAATTCATCAAGAAAACCCCCGGTCTGGATGTGGTGGTACATTCCCTTTACTGACAGTCAATGTCAATCGTTAACATTGCATACAAGCATAATGTATAGAAAAAACTATGCACATCCACATTTACACTTTATATATTTACACAGTATGGCTTATGAAGAAAAGCAGTCCGTGTTCAAACAGCTGCCGAGGCAGAAGTGACGCTCCGGAAGACTTCTAGAATAAACATCATTATCAGCTCTGGAATAAATATCGTCGAGTTGACGATGTGACAGAAATATTCACATCGCATGAATAATGAATAATGTTTGCAAACGTGTTTCCTACGATTCCTGTTGCCCTGAAAAATGTAACATTCTCTTCAAACACCCACAGAAATTAATTTTAATGATTTTGCCGTTGTTTAAAAGCAAATATGTCTGACGTAAATTAGAGAAAAATGAATTATTACAGCACAGAGAGTTCTAACGGGGCAACATAACGACGAATGCTCTCTCCTAAATCCCAACATGTCTTTTTAAGGTCAAAGTGGCAGCTTTGAGAAATGTGTGGCACTGTAACAGTCTTTGGATTTGTGACAAGCTGAATGACATCATCTCCTGTGTCGACCAATGAAACGCTTCAATTACTTCAAAGAAGTTTGCAGTTGTATAAATGGACGTTGGTTATGGTGGCGGTTCTTCCTAGCTCACACTTCAGGAAATCTCTCCAAAAACAAACTTCTTTTTTCTTTTCTTTTTTTTCGCAGAAGCTCCAAACGCTTAAATTGGAAAATCTCCGAAATGTTCAGAAAAAAGCGCTGGTGACGTCAAAGTGGAGGAGTTTTTCATAACGGAGAGAGAAATTTATCTTGCCTGTGAGTTTTGAAATTCGTACCATGAATTACACAAATTATGTTGGTCAATTTACAGGATGATTTTCTGAAGATGAAAGTGTGACCTTCATCTCTCGTGTCGCGCTGATTGTTTAGTGTTTTAAATATCAGAAATGAGTGACACACGAGTCACCAGCCAAAGGAAACAGTCCAAAGATATTCTGTATATGATGCTATTAAAACAGCAAAACTTCACGTTTAAGAAGCGTTTTTTGGCATTTTGCTTTTTATAAATGACGTTTTGTTTTTGCTGATGGCAGTGTTAATGTCTTAGTTCTACTTCACCACAGGAGGGCGTTGCCATAAATATAATAGCTGCATGTAGATTAGTTAATATAGCCTGTTTATTGCTGTGTCGTAGAAATCAAACTATGAAACAAAAGTGCTGAATTTCCTACTTTTAAACATTCACGATAAAGTTTCCAGACGGAGATGTTCGTCTCACGGGACGAAGAGAAAACTGACCTGCAAGTTTTTCCCTTCGTCGACCTTCGGAGGCGATTCTGCCGAGTTCAGGACCCGGAGGGGGAAAAAAGGCACCGAGCAGTTTCTCCCCTTTAGATTTTTTTTTTTTTTTTTTTTAGAGAAAAGTACTTTGGTGAGTGGGGTCAGCCGGTGCCGTGGCTGCTGTACTCGAAGACGCCCTTCTTGAAGAACGGCGAGAACTCGCAGACGGCGTGTTTGGTGAGATGGAGGTCGGCGTCAGCTCGGAGGGGAGAGCTGGAGGACGACAGCATCACCCGGAACAAGTTCCTCAGATAACGCTTCGACAAAAAGAGACAAGCAGAGTGAACTCCCACATCCAGAGAACTTCAACGGGGGACCGGGACCCCTAGTGGGTCCGCAGAGTTACTGCAGGGGGCCCCGAAAGGATTTGATCCCTTTTATTCTTCCAAAAAATAAAAAAATACACCTTAACATGAATACAACCTATAATAAGCAAATATAAATCTTCCTGTTTGTTTAATATTATGTTGAGAAATTGTTGTCTTAGCATTGTAAACATCCATCATTACAAAGTACTGTTATACATGGTACTACAGGCAGCATTACACATTAGTATTGGCCACTTTAATAAGGAACATTATACAATATGTATTAGGAGGTCCCTCCACCGGGTCTCTATGGGCCTTGGGGGTCTCTACAGGCCTTGGGGGTCCCTCCACCGGGTCTCTTTAGGCCGTGGGGGTCCCTCCACTGGGTCTCTATAGGCCTTGGGGGTCCTTGGCCTGAAAATGTTGAAGACCTCCGTCTTACGAGTGGAATAACAAGCGTATGAAGATGTCTCTTACCTCCAGGTGATTCCGGCGCTCAGCGACCATCCGCTCATCTCGGTTTCCAAACAGCTTCTTGGGAGGAAACTCGAGAGCTGCCAGCTGCATACACACACACACACACACACACACACACACACACACACACACACACACACACACACACACACACACACACACACACACACACACACACACACAGAGTCAGTGACATCATAACGACACCCCCCAAAAGTGCATCCAACTGGTCTCTCCTCACCTCTGGATATTTTGACTTCAGGCTCTTGTGCATTTCCCGGAAGCGACTGTAACGTCTGAACACGGTCCACGTCTCATCCATCACGGTGATCTGATCGAGGAGAAGATCACACGTCGTTACACTGTCAGTGTGAATAAGAAGCCGACGTGGTGATGTCACTCATTGCTTTCTGGACTACGTTTTAGAGCCTTGAATGTGGCGTTTTGGATTCTGGTGTTGAAGCTGTTAACAAAGTTAGCTTCATGATTCAAGGTCAACTTTACAGCTAAGTGTTTAATTCATCTTAGTAGCTAACGAGCATTGGACCTGTCAATCAGCAGGTAAGCCCCGCCCCCTAACGCACCCACTGCTTTCTGGTCTGGTGGACTCTAAATGGACCATAATGTACTAAATGAACATCATGCTGGATTGAAGAAGACTTGAAACCAGAGATTGAGACCATAAACTCATGTTTACAATGTTTACTGAGATAATACATCAAGAGAGAAGTAGGACCATTTTCTCATAGACTTCTATACAACCAGAGGAGTCGCCCCCTGGTGGCCAGCAGAGAGAAGTAGGACCATTTTCTCATAGACTTCTATACAACCAGAGGAGTCGCCCCCTGGTGGCCAGCAGAGAGAAGTAGGACCATTTTCTCATAGACTTCTATACAACCAGAGAGGAGTCGCCCCCTGGTGGCCAGCAGAGAGAAGTAGGACCATTTTCTCATAGACTTCTATACAACCAGAGAGGAGTCGCCCCCTGGTGGCCAGCAGAGAGAAGTAGGACCATTTTCTCATAGACTTCTATACAACCAGAGAGGAGTCGCCCCCTGGTGGCCAGCAGAGAGAAGTAGGACCATTTTCTCATAGACTTCTATACAACCAGAGAGGAGTCGCCCCCTGGTGGCCAGCAGAGAGAAGTAGGACCATTTTCTCATAGACTTCTATACAACCAGAGAGGAGTCGCCCCCTGGTGGCCAGCAGAGACAATGACAGTTTGAAGGTCAACTCACCTTCACCTCGAACTCAAAGTGCTCGTCCTTCCCCTGCCCGCGGAGGACGTAGCGAGGAATGCTCAGTTTAATGGGCTCCTGAAGGCCGTCGGCGCTCATCCCGAAGGGACGGCAGACCAGATGCTGAGGAGGAAGTCACAACGACAGGAAGAGACAAGAAGAGAGGAGGTGGAGAGTAAAGGGGTTGACTCTTGAATTGAGAATAATTTACTAGGATTGCCAAATTTAATCAATAAGTCAATAAGAACGATGGAAAGTTCAATCTTTATTATCCTGTTTATGCAATCAACATGTACTCACTGTCATTATGTCAAGGCACATTACACATTATTACTTTAAATACATACCCAATCATATTTCATCTGTTAATCACATGACAACAAATCTTCCCATTTTCTTCAAGCTGTCAGCTCAGTCATTTTTCTTAAAGTGCAAGCTGCAACATTTATCACTAAACTGTGCAATTAAATGACAATAATCGACATTTTCCCTTTGAACCGAATCAATCAATCAAGAATCATCCACTAAAAACAGTATTCAAGATTACTATAATACTGTATCTTCACTCATCTCTTCTGATCGCATATAAACTACAAAAATTACATGATCTGTGCTTCTTCTTCTCAATCTTTAGAACTTTGTGCCAAAAATACTGAATCACAAATTTGTATTTGAATAACAGACATTTAAAAAGTTTAAAAATATTGTAAAAATAGTTTTGGATGCGTCCGTTTGACTTTATTTATCACCTTTCCAGACATGATCTCTGAACCCTTTATTTTCTCAATCAAATTGCAGTAAGTTATTTAACGGATCCTAAAAAAATAAATAAATGAGGTGGACTGGCTGATTATTTATTTTAATCTATTTTTTTGGACACACATTTGTGAGTGAATCCAGGTGAAAGTCAGGTACACAGATGGTTTATTAAGTTCACGGCTTCTGAAGTGCAACCAAAAGATAGCTTCCAGGAGTCGCATGGACTCCTGGGATCCGAGACCGAAGGCCCTGCAGCCGAGCCTCGCACGGACTCCGCTTTCCTTTCTCCAGTTTTTGGTTTGTGAGTTGTAAACACGATGTCGACAACCAGGCAGTTGTCGTCCTTCCTCACGAGCAGGTATCGGACATCTGAACGCTTGCGGAGTTCGAGTCCCTGAAACTGGGGCCGGGCAGGGACCCGACTGGAGCCCTGCGGCACCGGATGAAAGACGGCGTCTTCCCGGAGAAGAGCCACGTGAGTATCCGTCAGGAGGAACTGAAAGATGGCGTCCTGTTGCACGCGGGTGGAGTTCTTCACCTTAACGCTGGTGTAGAGCAAAGGGCAAATGTGCGCCAGAGAAGGTTTGCCAGGACCGTCCATGTTCCCATGGATAATGTAGAGCAGGTCTGCGAGGACCCGCTTGAATCTGGAGGTGACGTGAAGGCCGTTGTCCAGGACAATGTCAGGGACGCTCGACATCCAATCCAGAGAGAGTACCATGAGGTCATCAGAGAGTAATGGATGGTCTTCGGTCCCTTCAGAGAACTTCTCAGGAGAAGAAACCTTCAGTAAAGCCTTACAGAAGTCCTGGGTAAGCTCTTTGCTGTGAGTAAAAACTACCAAGATGAGGTCTTCGGTGCAGCCAATCAGGCGAACATGCTGCCCTGCCAAGCTAATCTGGACTTTCTTGATTTCCTGGAGATTAAAACGGTGACAAATGGCTAGGGTGTCACTGTAATTTGTTTCACTCGACAGCACCATAATGTCCTTTTCTGACAAAAGCAAGCACCCGGGCTTTGGGATCGGCTGCCGACTGTCGGCAGTTTTGAGCCAGAAGATGCTCAAAAGCTTGTCGACTCTCGGCCGAGGAGCCAGAGATTCCAATTTTTCGAGCATCTTCTGGGATGGAAGTGACTGTAGCTGAGACAAGGCTGGCGGCAGCTGGACCAGCCTCTGATAAAACACTTCAGGACATGTGTTTTTCAGAGAGGTCACGGAGCCTGGAGGCCATCCCGAGAAGCCCTGGATGGCAGACAAGCCATAATTCTGAGGAAGTCTAAGGGCACGATCCCTTGACAGACCAGCCAAACTGACTTTGTCTTCTGCAAGGGAGCAGGTTTCCGGCTCCGGTTTAAGATACATCTGATGAATCAGTGGCAGCTCTTTGGACATCATGGTCACATACTGAGAGAGTACGACCTTCACATCGCCCACTCGTACATTTCGGATCATGTCCCGCGTGCCCTGTAGCATTCTACCAGCATCTTTATATGCATCGGACAGCTTTCCTGCATAATAACCTAAAACATAGCTCCTGTTGGCCGCCATGTTCTCATTTTCAGTGTGCCTCTCTTCTTTTACTTGACCATTAACGGATTCCTTCAACTCCTGTGTGGAATTGATGCAACCATTGGCGGAGTTCTGCAACTTTGATGATTGATCATTGGAAGATTTTGCGTCTTTCACTCTTCCCGGGTCACATGTTTGGTGCTTGCTTGGTGCATCTTCATCATCAGGAACAGAGACGGAAGAATCATTTCTTCTTTTATCAGTGATATTCTCGTTTTCATCAATTCTGTTGGTCTCTGTATTCGTAGAGGCGACATGCAACTTGTATTGTCCAACGTCGCCATGATCAAGTTCACAAACATCGCGGCCAACTCTGAGAGGGATTTTCACTCCTGGCCACCAAGTGTGTTCGTCATCATCTTTATAGGGCACTTCTTCTTTTTCAATCGACACAGTTGTGGATTCTCGTTTTCCTTCTCTGTGTGTTAAGAGGTGGTTTTCTGGTTCTTCCACCATGCTTTCCTGGATGTAGAGGAGGGCGGTTTCCCTCAAGCTCCGAGGCAGGCAGGAAGCTAGACGGCAACCCGCAGGCTTTCTGTGTGCACAAGGGGGGGGGAGTCCATGACTACATCGTCAAGAAGGACCTGAAGGCTCTTTGAATTACACTGAAGTCCATAATCCACCCCATTGAGAATTACAGCTCCTCCATCACCAGGTGCACAGGTGAGTTGTAAGTGATTCAAAAATTAACAGTGAAGGTTTGGCATGCAAATTAGGAAAATGTACAAAAAAAACAACCTCTCTTTTTGGAAACGCATTATCATCAAACGTGGGCAAAGTAGCAGTTGCAAATAATTATCCTTCCATTGATGGATTGTCTTTACCCCCACATTTTATTTTTACGCTTCTGGTTTAAACACCTTTACTGACTGATAAAAAGGCATCTGCAAATACTATTTCACCCATATTTGATTCCACGTTGTGTGTAACGAGGGGCTGCGAGATCATTTTGAGGCACTTGTTGCCTGTTAGTCAACTTTCCATGCAACAGTTCGCTAACATCGTAAACAAGAGAATGGGCTTCCTTCAACCAAAATATTGAACATGGCTAAATACTCAAAATCACCAAAATTTGCCAATTCAATCTTCATGTTGTGTTGCCAAAAATAAATCAAACCAAACTGGAATGACTGATGGTAGTGATTGGAATAATACATAAAAAAAAGTGTTTTAACGACTTAAAATGGAAACCCATTCACCTTTTCTTTAAAAAAAATTATATTAACGTGCGCGTTTCTTTTACAATTATTACCATGTATTTGAGTAATAACAGGCATATAATCAAGCAGGATTGGATTTTTAATGTTGATGAAATTAAAATAATCCCCAAATTTAGATTACTTACCTCGTATTTAAGCCTCCTCGGATTCATGTTTTGCAGCTTTTCATCGTCCTGAAAACGATGAAACTTAACATCAACTCACGGTATCATGAAATATCAAATACACACTATTCATCCTTCATCTGAAAATAACAAGCAACGTTTTTTTTTTTTATTCGTAACCAAAGTTGTAAATTATACTTCATGATGAGGAGAAAGGGGGGAAAAATAACCAAAACCAAGATAAATTAGGAAATAAGAAGGTGGAAGAAGAACCCATTTTAAGGAGCTACAAACCAAACTGATTGATAAGAGGTGCGAATGAGTCGTTGGAGAGTCATGTTTGGGGGAGTCATGCAGATTACGGAGCGGGGAAAGTCTCATGTGGATCGGGAGGGTCCTGGTCTTACCTCGTCTGTTAACCTAACAGAGCTACAGTCACTAGCTTCCTCCTCCTCCTGTGGGGTTAAAGAGCTAAATATCAGTTCTACACAGAGAAAGGCTTCGATATCCACCCGCCGGGTTTCTTTATTCCACCCTTTACTTTTCAGAGCCAGATGGACATTTTAGAGTAGAAATAAAGAGTGGAGGCCAGCAGTGAGTTGGTAGAAAAGGTCTGAGATCAGCCAGATCCGACATTTACCTCGACTTAAGAGAGAACTACGCCAACACTCTTGTTATTTGAGATCATAGAACCGTGACGTTGATCATAGAGCAATATCTCAACAATTATCAATTTGGTGCAAAAACCTAGGACTTCAAATACCAATGACTATTTATCAATTATAAATCAGCCAAAGAATCAATTCTGATTTGCCAACTGCCATAATAATTTAGAGTCCATGCTGACGTCTTCAGATATAAGCTTTGAAATACGGCGAAAATCAGATAAATAGCGTGTGTTCTGGTAAATAAATAGTCTATGTGAAATAACCACATGGTTTTAGTGACTCTTGTGTGAATTAAACACGCTGTGTATTCTCTCATTACATCAGGACCAGAAAACTAATCAGATTAAAGCTTTAAAGTTATTTAAGTGAATATTATTATTACACGACGCAATTGTGCATCACGATATCTCAATATATGATTTCAGCACAATACGATGCCATTGAAAGACAATTAATTATGATATTGAATAATCACCAAGCACTTCCTCACATTTTTTTTATATCCGTCAATGTTTATTTATTTATTTATTTTACATTTAGGGGATAAAGAATATACCTGTACCCAATTATGTGTGTGTGTGTGTGTGTATATACAGTATGAAATACACTCATATGAGTGTGTGTTTTAGAATATGACTGACAGCTGATTTGGATGCCGAGTTGTTCCTCACAGTTAATAAAGTTCGGTTCTTACCCTGAGAGATTCACAGGACAGAGACAGATCCATGTTGCTGCTGCTTCCGTTGAGCAGATTCATCTTGCGTAACCGCCGTTGGACCTCCTCTTCGATGTACGCGTTTATCCTACAACAGATCACGGACGTTAGCGGCAACGTGAACAAGAAACCAGATCATCACCATCATCATCATTTTAGGTCCTCAAACATACTTAACATTAGATGCTGGACAAAAAAGTAAAAGAAAATAAACCCCAAGAAAAGTAAAAACATTTCACTTTTACGTTTACTATGTAGCGATTTCCTAAAATCCCTCAGAGAGAGCAGGCAGGTTACAGCAGGATGAAATGTGACCGGGGTCTCGATTCAAGAGTGTTGTAAAGTATAAAAGGTGAATATTCCGTACCGGTCGTCCGACAGCGGCAGCAGAGTGTTCAGACTCTGGATGTGGCTGACCGGGGAACTCGTCTTCTCGTCGCTGCCGATGGAGTGTGTCCTGTTGTTCTCCTCCCCTTCGCTGATCCTCTGTCTCAGCTTCTGGATCTCACGCTCCACTCTAGACGGGAAAACAACAACATGTCAGAGTCGGCACGAACAAGCTGGATTTGACAGATTTGCAGTTTATTGTACAAATCCCTCACCAAAAAATGTGCTGGTTTCAGCAACTTAAAAGTGATTTTCTATTTAGTTATTCCATTATTTATTAATTTATCTATCCTAAGTACATGCAAATGGCAATAGAGTACAAAGGCATATTAGGGCCACTGTAGAAAAATAAATAAATAACTATTAAATAAGCAATATTCCTGGAAAAAAGTGGCAAATTTGTGAGTTTATAAAGTGGCAAATTTACTTATTTATTTTACTTAAGTAGCAAATTTGCGGCTACTTTTTAAACCGCTAAATTTCGACATTCTTTTTCGGAATATTGCCCCCCTCTTGGCTCAGTTATTTTTTCCTTCATGGCCCAAAAAACACTGTAGTAATAAAGCATCTCATCCTAAACTGAGTGCGATGTAACTGTGATACAGTCTGAATGGCATGTCAGTCTCATTAAAGGGGCTCAGACCTCTGCTGGTCCAGCTCGGTCCCCGTCCTCAGGTTCCCGGTGCTCGAGCTCTTGTGCCTCGGCTCCTCGGCGTCCGTCTCCATGGAGACGCTGCGCCTCAGGGCCGAGTGCCTCCTCTCCAGCCGGGCCACCGCCTGCTCCATCGCCTCCCTCTGCTGCTTCTCCTTGGACTCCAGGATCTCCTTCTCCTTCCTCCTCACCTTCTCCTCCTGCCGCGCCACGTTGGCCGTGAACTCGTAGGTCTCCTGCAGCTGCTGCAGCTGCTGGGCGCCGTGCCGGTGCAGGTTCAGCTTCTCCTCCTTGTCCTCCAGCTCCTTCTCCACCTGGAACAGCGTGTTGTCGAGGCCCGGTGGGCTGTCGCAGTTCCCGTTGCTGCCGCCGCCGCAGCGCTCCAGCATCTCCGCGGCGCGCTGCTTCTCCTCGGCGAGCGCCGGCAGGAGGCCGTCGGCCACGCTGGCCAGCTGGCGCTCCTTGAACTGCAGCCGGTGCTCCGCCTGCTTGACCAGCTGCTCCTCCTGGCCCACGGCCGTGGCGTCCTGCGCCCCCTTCTCCTGCGTCTCCCTCAGCTGCTGATGGCGTTCTTTGAGGCCGTGGGCGAGGTGCAGCAGTGTGCTGCGCTCGGCGGCAACCTCCTTCTCCAGGCGCTCCCTCTGCTGCCGGAGCCCCGCCTCCAGCTGGTCCAGCTCCTTCACCTGAGCCTCCTTGAAGTCCGTGTAGCGTGTCTGGGCGGATCTCGCCTCCTCGCCGGCGTCCGCCACATCCGGCCGTTCTGCGGTCTCTTTGGCACGGAGGAGCTTTTCTCGGATCTCGGCCAGCTCTCGCCGTTCCTCCTCCAGGCGGCCAGCGTCCTCCCGGGTCAGCAGGGTGGCAGCAGCCTCGTGTTTCTCTCGGAGCTGCTCCTCCAGCCGCCCCACCAGGCTCAGCTGCTCACGCTCCTGCTCCTCCAGCCGCCGCCGCTCCGCCTCCAGACGGACCTTCTGCTCCTCGCGCTCCCTTTTCAGCCGCTCCAGCTCGCGGTAGATCTCTGTCTGCTCTGCGGCATCCTGCTGCCGCCGCCGCCATTGCTGCTCCTCGTCCGGCTCCTCCTCTCCCTCGCCCTTCTGCGGCCGTTTCGGCGGCGGGGCGTCCTCCCCGTGGACCTCCAAGCGCCTCTCCTCCTCGAAACGCTCCTTCTCGGCGAGGAAGTCTCGCAGGCGGCTCTCGATGTCCTGGCTGCGGCGGCGGAGGCTCTCCTCCTGGTGGAGGATGCGCTGCTGCACCTCCTCAGACTCCTTTCGCTGACTCTCCACCTCCTGCTGGAGGCGCTCCAGCTCCACCTTCTCACTCTGGTGCTTCGCCTCCATCTCCTTGATCAGCCTCCTACAGCAACAACACATATTTCAATATTTTGTCGCATCTGCTGCCAAAAAAAGGTTTGAGAAAAGTTCAACCTTAGAATTTCAGTATTCAAATTAAGATTAACTTTTGCACACCGATAACACTTTGATTCAGACCAAATACAAATAATTCAAAAATACTACTAAATACTACAAATACAAATGCTGTTAAAGTTCTAATATCTTCACTTTCTCACTGTCACAAATTAAAAATCAACATGTTGCTGTTTCTGACAAATTTAACATCCAACTTTGTGTTAAACAGTTAAAAGAAATATTAAAAAATTAAAAAGCTAAGCAAGAGGAGCAGCTGGTCACTTAAAAGGAGAATAGCTCTGGTCCACCTTAAAGGTCAGTCCACCTTAAGTGTTTCTGAGCCAGAGTTGTTGCTAATGTTGAGGCTAACCACGTCACTAATTAACAGCTGGCTCACGCACACACACACACGCACACGCACACACACACACACACACACACACACACACACACACACACACACACACACACACACACACACACCTTTTCAGCTCCAGTTTCTCCAGCTCTTCTCTCTGCTGTCTCTCAAACTCCAGCCTGTAAACAAAAAAACCTTCAGCTTCCTTAAATCTTCTCAAAATAAAAAACAACACGCACACACACACACAGACACACACACACACACACACACACACACACACACACACAGGACACCACAACTACTGAAGCGCAGTAAGGTCAAGCAACAACACATGAAGTGAGGTGATGTCAGATGTTAAAATGGAGACAGAAGCAGCAGCAACAAGGTAACGTGCAAAATAATAAAAAAAAAACTAAATAAACCCACAATGAGGTTTTAGGGTTGAGAGACACCGGACGGGTCAACACGTCTTTGTGACAGTTAAGACAGGAAGTGGACGGCTGCGTCTACCTGAGGAAGACGGGGCCCTTCTCAGTGAGGAGACTGTCGACAGGACGGGGGTGAGACAGTTAATCACAGGCGACAGGAAACTGAGCGTTTCATAACGTAACAGAACTGCTGAGTGGACACGTTCCGTTCTGGACCACCAACCAAACCCATAACTCGTTACGTCTCATTAGCAAGAGGCTCAATTTAAATCAGTGGCTTGAAGGTGGCAATAAAGCCTGAAAGGGGGGGGGGGGGGGGTTCATCCTCTGGAGACCTCTAACAATTATGAGAAAATTCAGAACAATCCGGCAATTAGATACGGAACATCTGACAGTTCAACTTGAAGCTGGCGCTAGAGGAGACGTCTGGTGGTGTCAAAAATGGGAGGTGGTTCATCCTCTGGGGAGCACGAGTACCATAGAAATCAGTTCATTATATTTTGTCTGAATGCGAGTCAGTAAATCTGTGTTATTAGAACATTAAGGAACTTGCCGTTATTCTGAAAATGTTTCCTTTTTGTCAACAAATCAATTTAAAACAAATAAAACACTACTATGACTTCCTGTCTGTGGCTCTCAGCTTCCTGTCTGTGGCTCCCTTCCCTTCCCTTTCCTAAAACTGTAGGTTTCTTTTTTTTTTTAATTAAACAAACAGGCGTCCGAGCCGACGACCACATGCAGCCGGAGCTCTTGATGTGCGTTTCGGTTCCACTCACCCGGGGTTGTAGAGCATCACGGTGGACAGGCTTTCACAGGACTTGGACAGGTCCGTCATAGAGAGGCTGAAGGTGGAGAGCAGGCCGCTCTGGGAGGAAAAGGTCAAAGGTCAACAACATCACTGCCTCATCGGTCGGCAGGTTCGGTTTAATCCTCGGGTTCTCTAAAGCAGCGTTTCTCAGACGAGGGGGTAATAGTGCACCAAGGGGGGCTTTGAAGTACTGCAGGGTGATATTGTTTCATAGTAATTACATTTTTATATAGGTTTTAAACTACCAAAGATGTTAGCACTTGTCATCGGGGGTTCTTGGCTGAAGAAATATTTAAATAAAATAATGCTGTATAATGTACTCCAATTTAAATTTCAATACAAATTTGAGTGAAAAACAAAAAGTTAGAAGACGGAGTCTCACCTTCCGTTTCTCCCTCAGCTTCGCCGCCTCCTTCGGATGGTTGAAGCGAAACATGTTGGTCCTGCCGAGCAGAATCACGGCGCCTGGAACGACAACCAGCAACCCAAACTTAAAAACTGCTGGGACAGATTCACCTTTAAAGCAGTCACGTGAAGAAGAGATAGCCGACGAGATGCCCCTCACCTTGGTTGAGCTGCGACGGCGCCGTCACCTGAACGCCGTTGACCGAACACTGAGCTCCGCCGAGCGGCACCAGAGTCACTTTCCCGTTCTGGCTCTCGAACCTGCAGTGTTCGCTCTCCAGGTCCAGACCGTGCAGGACTGCAGGACAATAATAACACAGGAGAGACATGCATAAAGTCCACTTTACTGTAGAAAAGAAGAGATGAGAAAACGCTTCATAGGAAGACAAATAAAAAGCTCTCATAAAAATAAAAGATCTACTCGAGGAGGTTAAGGAAAAACAACATTTAAAGCAGCGATGCATTTTAATTTTCTCTCTCTCTAATTTTCTTTACTTTTAATAGAGAGAATGCAGGTTTAAGGCACTTCAGCTTTGGCTTCACTTCTCGGCCTGCTCTCGTTTAAAGTGGTTATGGATCATGAAGAGGCTCGTATGACAAACTCACTGATGTCCTGCTCTGTGGACGCATCTTCTCTGCCCACGTACGTCCGTCCCTCCTGACGTGAGAGGAGGACATAAAAAAAAAACAAGTTTAGAAGTCAGAACAAAACACTGCACTGATTTCTGGGCTGAGAAATTTACTTTAGAGACCGTCTCCAACGTGAAACTGAAATTTACTTTCGTGCTTCAAATGTTTTTCTCCTTTCTGGAGGGTCGAGAGGAGATTTTTTACATTTTTTTTAAACCCTTAAGACCAGAACAAGACTTTCTTCCGCCAGTTAAACAACTGTTAAGAGTTATCCGTCACAAATAGAATATTTTTTGGGTGGTTTCTGACCTTTAGATGGTACAGGATGATGCCGGTACTGAGGAGGTCGTCGTCGATGCCGATGAGGTGAGGCAGCTCCGAGTCCAACACGACGCCGATCCCCTCTTTCCTCAGAGCGAGGGTCTCCTCCTGCGTCACAATCAGGTGGATTTTCACGTACAATTTATCACAGTGTTTTAGTGCATAACGGTCACCATAACGGTCAGAGAGACAAAAGAAAAGAGTGCTGAAGTCAAGAATCATGAATACAAAGTTTACGATAAGATAAATATTAAAATAAAGTTGTATGTAAGGATAGGAAAGCTTGAAACAGACTTAAGAATGTGCAAAAATAAGATTTGTTAAATGTTTGATAACTTTGCATTAAAGCTGCAGACGGTAACTTATTTATTTTCTTCAAATCCCGACAGAGATACGAGACTGTGATGTGAGAAATAAATCAGCTAAGAAAGCCTTTATTGTACGGAGGAAAACAGACAAGGAATGTCACTTTTAATTAATATTAAATTGAGTCTCCTCGGCTCTGATTGGTTGATTTTCCGGCGTGTTGGAATTTTGCAAAAGGGAACCTGATTTATTTATTTCCACAGATTATCTTTGATAAAAAACTAACTGCAGCTTCAACGTAACATGTAACGTCAGATATAAATTTACAAACAAGTTTGTTTTTAGGTGACAAATAAAAAAACACACACACGATAACCAAAACTGACCTTGAGGATGTTCTGCGTCTCGTTCCATTTGTTGGTCCACTCTTTAGTCAGCTCCAGGACCTGCAAACACAAACACAGACACTCAACCAGTGAGCAGCACGACTCAAACTCAACACACAATAAAGGTCAGGAATGTTTAAAAATCCACACGAAGACTCACTCTGGCTTCATTCTGGTGCAGCTTCTCCTCCATGCTCAGAGCAGTGGGCGAATCCAGGAGAGCAATCTGAAATCACAGAAACACAGAAAAGGATGTTAAAAAGATTCGCCAAAATAAAATCCGTTTCTTTAGAGCCGTGCCCAGATTTGGGGTTACCTGGTTGCCCTGAACCAGCAGAGCCTTCAGGCGGGCGATCTCGGCCCGCAGCTCTCGGATCAGCCTGACGTTGCCGTCCTCGTTGATGGTGGGTTTGTTGATGATGTTCTTCGCCCGGTTAGCGTATCGCAGAGTGCTGAGCGTCTCGCCGTAGTTCACGTCGGCCGGGGAAACGGCTGCGAGCAAAGAAAAGCAATTATATTAATACTCAAAAACAAAAGCCGGGTCTCCGTCGCTAGGGACGAATAAAGGTTGTGTTCTTGAGGCCAACTGCAATTTAAAAAGTGCATAAGATGCAACATTTTGTTACGAAATGTGTGTGAAAATTGTAATATCATCCCACTGCAAAGATACCTGAGAATACATATGTTCATATTATATTGTTTGACCCAAATAAAAGCATAATCATTTTAATGTTTCTAAATGAAAATGACAATAATGATAAAAAAAAACCCATCATTCCCTCCTAATATCACAAGTAATGTTGTTATCAGTCAAAAATAATAATTTAAAAAAACGTACGTATGAACTTAGTATTTATAAAATAACAATATATAAATATAAAGACATAACTTACAATAAAACCTTGTTTTTAGACCATTTACCAAATTCACAGATTGTGTTGCAATCTGTAAAATCACAGATCAAATGTGCATTTATATAAACTTCATTTTATCACTTTTTCCTCATCAATCAACTTATTCACGTGATTTTAAATGTGTGTGATGCTTACTTCGTTATTTCAGCCTCCTTTGACCCGTTTATCGCAGTTAACTCACAACAAAGTTGTTTATTTTGGGTTCATCCCGCCGTAGTAAACCAGCCGATGTGTGTTGCTGTTCTCAGTGAATACATTTTGTTTTGGGGTTTGAACGTCGGTGTGTGTTGGGTGTGTGTGCGTCTCACTGGCGATCATGATGGTCTTGGAGTTTCCCCCCAGACTGTCTTTCAGCAGCCACGTCAGCACGGAGTCTCTGTAGGGAACGAACACCGCCTTCTTCTTCAGGTTGGTGTTCACGCCGTCCTGCGTCATGTCAGCTGGAAGAAACAACAACGCCTCCTTCGGTCAGCAGGGGGCGGCGACGCGGCAAACAAGCGTAAAAAGTGAAAATGCGTTCGGGTGGACGTTTCTGACCGAGAGCAGAGATGACGTTGCCGAGGGTGACCAGCGACTTGTTGATGTTGCCGCCTTCCTTCAGTCGCACGCCGGTCGCCCCGGTGGCGTCGGCCCGCTCGCTGCCGGCGAGGTCCACCAGGTGGATCTTACTGAGCGTCTCGCTCGGCATCTCGGCATCAAACTTAGCCTGAAGGAGACGGAGAGACGGTGTGAGGCGGCGAGAGATGGCGGCGGAGGAACGCTCGTGGTTAAAGCTGCGATGCACGACGAGGAAATCCTGGTTCGTTATTTAGGATTTGTTTATATTTAAAACGATTCTAAATCAAATAACAGGTTTTTTTTTTTTTAATATAATAATGTATCAAAAGCAATGTTATCAATTAGACAGACAGACAGAACCTCATCCCACATTCTCAGAGGATTCTCTTTTCGCCTCATTTTTGGTTTGATTGAAAAAAAAAAAAACAGCAGTTCTTATGACAAAAAGACATAAAAACATTAAAAAATATAAGAAAATAATGTGATGGTTTTATATATTTAAAGTTTGGTCTGAAGCGGGAATAATCCGTCTGACCTGCGTGAAGTTGATGGTGAAGATGGCGTGCGAGCGGCTGCTGACGTCGTTCATGCCGGTGCTGGCGGTGGTGCGGTTGATGTTCCCGGCCTCCATCAGCTCCTCCACGTCGCTGTAGTTCTGCACCAGGTGTTTGGACAGATCTGAGACCAGCAGGGAGAAAACATGTTGGGAACTCGCCTCAAGGTAATCGTTTCTAAAAATGCATTTCTTTTAAAGATCACCTTCGACATACGGGCCGTCCTTCGGGTGCTCCCGGACTCTCAGGTTGTAGGTCTGCGTGGACTTCCTCCTCAGGAGGTCTCTCACCCGCTCGTTGTAGATCTCCAGGTAGCTGGAGCAGAAATCACACTTTACAGTCAGGTTACAGAAATAACAACATGAGGCTGTTGAAGAGGAGGAAACTCTGAGGGGACAAGTTATGTTGGACAAATGGACGGTCAGTATCTCTCTCCTCTCCCTCCCCCTCCCCCTCCCCTCTGCTGAAATCTGGTCTCACCTGACTTCGGTCCGAAACGACGCTTCGTCCCATCGAGTCGACTCGGAGATGCGACTGAACAAACCTTCACAGAACCTCGGGATCAGACCGGCGTCCCCCTAAGACACGAACACACAATAAAAAGCCTTCGGTGAGATCGACGGTGTTTTATAAAGACAGAGGTCTTCGTGGTATTTCTGTGATTTCCTCTCCTCACGTGTGATGTCAGAGGAGCCGGCCGGCCGGCAGCTTTATTATTGACCTTTTTTGCAGATCAAAGACCAAACATATGAACGACGCCTCATGTGACCTTTGACCTTTCACACATCTCTATGATCATGTCATTGATTTATTTTGGTTATTTGGAAAAAGTGGTTTCTCGTCTCGTTTTGACAGTAGATATAATATCTTAATGTATTTACTGAACGATTTCTATGACTTATCGAGAGAATAATCAACGTATCGACCTCTCAGAGTCAGTGGAAGTCGGCCGGAGCCTCCAGAGATGATTTCACCGGCAGCGAGCAGACGGATCGATGGTTAGAAATCTCTCGTATCTATTATCTGTGTTAACACTGAACAGTCAAACAAGTCTCACTGGATTCCCCATCATGGTGTAGGACTTCCCCGAGCCCGTCTGGCCGTAGGCGAAGACGCAGGCGTTGTAGCCCTCGAAGGCCGCCTTCAGCACGTCCAGACCCAGATCTTTAAAAACCTGCAAAACCAGAAACCAGGAAGTGAAGACAAGCACACACACACACACACACACACACACACACACACACACACACACACACACACACACACACACACACACACACACACACACACACACACACACACACACACACACACTCCCTCCCTCCCCTCTCCTCCCTCCCTCCCTCCCCTCCTCTCTCTCCCTCCCTCCCTCCCTTTCCCTCCCTCTCTCTTTCCTCCCTCCCTCCCTCCCTCTTCCCTCCTCCTCTCTCTCCTCCCTCCCTCCCTCTTCTCCTCCCTCCCTCCCTCCCTCCCTCCCTTTCCCTCCCCCTCCCTCTTTCCCTCCCTTTCCCTCCCCCTCCCTCTTTCCCTCCCTCTCTCTCTCTTTCCCTCCCTCCCCTCTCCCTCCCTCCTCTTCCCTCTTCCCTCTTCTCCCTCCCTCCCTCCCTGCCCTCCCTCCCTCTCTCCTCCCTCCCTCCTCTCCTCTCTCCTCCCCTCCCTCCCCTCCCTTTCCCTCCCTCTTTCCCTCCCTCCCTCTCTCTTTCCTCTCCTCCTCCCCTCCCTCTCCTCTCCTCCCTCCCTCCCTTTCCCTCTCTCCCTCCCCTCCCTTTCCCTCCCTCCCTCCCTCCCTTTCCCTCCCCCTCCCTCCTTTCCCTCTCCTCTTCCCTCCCCCTCCCTCTTTCCCTCCCTCTCTCTCCTCCTTTCCCTCCCTCCCTCTCCTCTCCTCTCCTCTCCCTCTCCTCTCCCTCCCTCCCTTTCCCTCCCTCCCTCCTCCTCCTCTTCTCCCTCCCTCTCCCTCTCTCCCTCCCTCCCTCTCTCTCTTCCCTCCCCTCCCTCCCTCCCTCCTCTCCTCTCCCTCCCTCCTCTCTCCTCTCCCTCCCTCCCTTTCTCTCCTCTCCCTCCCTCTCTCTCCTCCTCTCTCCTCCCTTTCCCTCCCTCCCTCCCTCCCTTTCCTCTCCCTCCCTCCCTCCCTTTCTCCCCTCCCTCTTCCTCCCTTTCCCTCCCTCTCCTCTCCCTCCCTCCTCTCTCTTTCCCTCCCTCCCTCCTCTTTCCTCTCCTCCCTCCTTCTCTCCTCTCCCTCCCTCCCTTTCCTCCTCTCCCTCCCTTAGACTTCCTCTCCTCCCTTTCCTCCTCCCTCCTACCCTCCCTTCGTCTGTTTCCCTCCCTAACCCTCTCTCTCTTCCTCCCTCCCTCTACACCTACTCTCTCCTCTCCCTGGGGCGAGCCTCCCTTTCCTCTCCTCGTCTCCCTCCCTCTCTCTCCTCTCCCTCCCTACCTCTTTCTCCCCCCCCCATGATAGACTGTTACTTACCTTTTCCTGGGAGACGAAGGCGGAGCTCTTACAGTCCCCGGAGTCGTAGGAGAAGTCGTACGTAAAGGTTTTGGTTCGATCCCTCGTCGTATCACCTGCGATGCCTTCGGGGATCTTTGGGAGAACAGGAAGTAGAAGAGCGATCACCGTCAGTCTGAACCACGTTCTCTTCCTTTGGGGGAAAAACTAAATCGATAAAAAACTACCTTGAGATTGGTGATGGAGGTTTTGGTTCCTTCCATCTTGATGATGCATTTTGCAGTCAAGTCCTTCTCCCTGCAAGACAACAAAAACGTAAATGACTTACGATTAGTGAGAAGTGATAAACATAATCTACGTAAACAGGAAAACTTCCAAAGAAGAATTTAAAATATATACGTCCAACCAGGGAGGAGACGATCCAGGATTACATCACGATTAAAAAAAAAAAAAAAAAACTCCCAATTAGTTGATGGGAGGAATTATCATTATTGAGACACTGGTCAATATTATGGGTCGACCGATATTCACCCCTTTTCATGGTTATCAGTCATTTCCCAGCACTCTTTGTGTTCAGATCACGTTCATTTATGCTTTAAGGAATTTTGTGGGGTTTTTTCAGACAAATATCGGTTTGAAATATCGGTAATCTGTCTCTGAGATTAGTAATAATCGGTATCGGCCCTGAAAAAGCCATATCAGTTGAAACCTTGTTATATAGATGAACTCTGCTGGTTAGCTGGTGATCGTCGTCGTGCTTCCAGACAAACCTGGTCGACGCCAATAAAATCCACACGACCGAACATGAAGCGTGTCAGCAGGGCGACACGTTTGTTTAGTCGTGTTTTGTCTTCCGTCTCCACCCAAGTTTGTTCTCCGGCTCAACAAACTCCTCCATGTTTGATTTAAAGCAGAAACCGAATAAAAACATGTAAAAAAAACACACAATGTGTGCAGATTTAAACAGGAACAGGCTACTGTTTCAGTGTCAAGTGTATTTATTTTTGTATTTTTATTTTTAATTAAAAGGAGGCAGTGTACGTGGATTACTATGAGCTCATATAAATGACTTTTCAAACAACCTATAATCTCAGTTTTTTTACCTCACGGTGACAGAATAAATAAACACCGATGCAGGGAAATTTCATTTTTTCATTTTCTTGATTGTTTGGTCTATAAAACGTCACTAAATAGTCCAACAAACGATCTTCGTCAGGTCGGAATATTTTAACAAACACACCCATATTTATACATACTGTCATTTTCTTTTTAAGTACTTTGTTTTTGAGGAACCACACCTTCCATTATGTATAAATATGTTACTTTATTCCGACCCTGACAAAGATCCGAGCCGGATCTCAGGTCATGTTGAGAGCTTCTGTTAATTAAACAGACGCTTTAAGGAATTTCAGCAAACTTTTGTGAGAAGAGTTTATGTTCGAATATTGGTTTCAAATATCCAAAACTAAATAAAAATTAAGTTTAAAAATGAATAAATATCCGTCTTCTAGATCAGTGATAAATCGGTATCGGCCCCTCTGGGAAAAAAGCCATATATCGGTCGACCCCTCATCCAGATGACAGCCTTCCTGTCCAGTAAAAATCATGCATCTCCAGATGTGTTGACTTCAAACATCTGTGCTAAGACTGAGGGATGAAAATAAGAATAATGGAATATGATGCATTGCTGCAGATTTAAACTATCCAACAGAATATAAAATCCAGAAAACATCACATATAAACAGTAAATGAGTAATTAGGGTCGTTTCCACAGTACTTTTACTTTTCTCTTCTGACCTCATTACGTTATAAATGGGACACCTGACCACCACAAGCTTGAAGCTCATATCATAAACAATCCACTGCGTATGACGTCATTTCACCATTATGATAACATACAGTGTGGAAAAGTGTTTCCGAGTGCGCTCGTGTGATTTAAATACACCGACAGACAACAGAACGTCACCGGCGCGAACATCTGCACGAGCCCTGCTAACCTCCGTTAGCATTAGCTTCCAATGCCAAACCCCCACCACCACCACCACCACCACACTCACCGCCTGTTCATGGGCCGGACCCGGACAGCCACCCGGACCGATGCCATCGCACATGTCCGTCCAGTCCCGTCGGGTTCGTTAGCCTCGAAGGGAGCGGCGCTTCTGCTTTATAACGAGCCAATTAGCTAACGGGGTAAGCCGCTAGCGTCGAGGAGACTCGGCGGGGGAAAGGGGGCAAAAGTCGCAGAGATAAGCACCCGCGGGATTCGCATCGAGGAATGTACAAGGGGGGGGCTAACTAGAACAAGATAGTGGGGGAGAGGCGTTATCGTTGTCCGGTGACAGCGCGTCGCCGTCCCGGTGTGCACCGGCTCGCCTCCATGGTCGCCGTTGAGTAGCCTGTTAGCTTGTTAGCCCTCAAATGACACAAGAAAGAAGCCGAGTAACGGGGGAGCGTCAGCTGATGAAAACATTGCATCCGTACGGAAGCCAAGAGAGGACAAAAAGCACACTGCGGGTGGTTGGAGAAAGAGGATTATAAACATGGGGTGGAAAAAGAAAGAATAAGAATTAAAAAATATGAATGAATAATAAAAGAAAATAAATTACATGTATATATCTGCTCTTGATTTTAAACAAATAAATAAAACATATTAAACACAACTATATGGAGAAAAAGAGGGGGGGAATAATAAGAATAAAAAATACATGTTTTCTTTTATTTAAAAAAATGAAAACATAAGACATATATTAATCATATATATATATATATATATATATATATATATATATATATATATATGTTTCTTAAAGAAATATAAAAATGAAATATAATTTAATAATAGAAGTAATTCTATTCTATTCTAATCCTAGTGCCTACAGTGTTGCATGACAGAGGAGAATACTGTTGGAACTTTAAGATTAAGATTTTTTTTTTAAATTCCAGTCCAGAAAAGCATAAGTGACCCTCAATCATTATTGAACCACAGCGGTGTAATTGGGCTTTAGATATTTAGTTTGTCTTGTTCTGCAGTGTTATCAGTGGTTAGATTGAAGAGGTTTCAACTGTGGTTTATCAGTATGTCCAGCTGATATTCCCTGATCCAGTTCCAATAGTGCTAACCCTAGTCCAACCTTCTATTTCTATAGTGAAGTTTGAGCTTTGCTAAAGCAACATGTTCCCTACAATTCAGCCCTGCATTGTTGTACACTTGACTCTGAAACAACTGTTGCTCAGAGGGATCTTTGAAGTACATGGTGGGTTTTTTTACTGTGTTTAAGATTTTTTTTTTTTCTTTTACAAGCTAAAAGCATGAAATGCCATTCAAACACATGGATTGGTCCTCTCTGGCTGGACACAATCAAGCTTTTGTGGCTTATTTTTCCCAAGGTGTAAAAATAAATAAACTGTAGTTCCCCTCCAGGCCTGCTGGTGTCGGTAGAGGTCAAAGCGCGTTAAAGGCAGCCAGCCACAGTTACCGGCGCCAGAAGTGTGTTTCCTGTGCATGAGCGGTGTGGAGATTGAGGTGAGTTTAACATTTTACACAGCTTAGTCCTGTCATTTTTAACCCAATCCTCGGTAAAGATGATAAACATCGCTCGATTATATTCATCCCAGAGTTCGACTTTAAAAAAAAAACCACAGCAAAGCACCGTTTGCTAGGTGCCTAGCTAGCCGCTGCTAGGCTAACATTGTGAATGAGTGTAGCTTGCGTTAAACCAACGTATGCTAATATTAGCTTAGCCTGAGCATTTTCGTATCACTGAAACGTTCAAAAAAACACTTCAGATGGGAAATTAAATTATTACACTGTTAGTTTTGCGTTAGTCAGATGTCTTAGGGGAGTAATCTATGTTTTGGTGTAGTCTTTCATGCGTTTTAGGTTGTAAGAATAGTCGTCATTATAAATGTTATTTTGTATGAGGGTGTAGTGTAATGGTTCAACCAGAATACAATAAATCACCAGTCACAGTGAAAGAAACTGGAAGCCGAGCTCATATTAATGTACCAGAGTTGGACGGGGTTTTCATCTGTAGTCCCTGGCAGGTTGATGTTAAAAACCACCATATACAACAAAAATACACAATTAAAAGGTGGAAAAAGACGAGAAATAAAATGACAAAACTATTCCAAGTGTCCAATAATGCAGCTTGTTACTAAGCTGGGAGTAACAGGGAAAGGGGTTGGACCTCAACTATCTCTGTTAAAATAGCCATAATTGAAGGAACATCAGCTGTGAGGATGAGCTTGAAAAAAGAAATAAATAAAGATTTCAGCAATGTTGTCTTGTTGTTTCTCGCCAGACGCCACCATGGATATCCGACCAAACCACACCATCTACATCAACAACGTAAACGACAAAGTCAAGAAAGAAGGTGAGCGTGCGTTTTATTTTGATCCCGAGAGCTGAAGGGTGGATTTATTTAACGACGCGGTCAACATGAACAACGCCAAAGAAGTCTCAACACCGGTTAACATTTGGAATTGTTGCTTAAACAAATAACTTCAGCGATTTAAACCAAAATCAACTTGTTTTAGTTTGAATATTCTGATCAATAAATTGACCAATCATAACAGAGTTGCTTATTCTGTGGAAACATCTGCATTTGTTAATTCTCTCCACTCGTTCATTCACCGTCCGTTAGGGCTGCACCGCAATATGACGAGAGAAATATGCACATATTATGATCTCAGTCGGCGTCTCCACCTCTCCTCCATGTCCCGGAGTGAGAGCGAGTTGCTATGGTTACGTGGAAACTTTTCTGGTAACTGTTGTTGCATAGTTGGGTTTTCATAGCAGCCTCAATCGGTCTGATCAAGACGAGTGCCGGTGGCGGTTTCCTGTCTTCATCCAAACGTTGAGGCGTAGGATTTGCAGAAAATTTGTTTGAAATTATCATATCTATCATATTTCCTCCCCTTGTTTTAAAATAAGGTAAGGAGCAAAGATCTTTATTGGAAGAATATCTTTCTGTGATGTTTGGAGTGTTTTAAAAGCAAATCGTCAGAAGTGGTGAGTTTGTTTTTTTTAACCGCTCCTCGTCTTCCTCTTGCAGAGATGAAGCGTTCGCTCTACGCCCTCTTCTCTCAGTTCGGGCAGATCATCGACATCGTGGCCATGAAGACCGCGAAGATGAGGGGACAGGCCTTCGTCGTCTTCAAAGAGCTCGCCGCCGCCACCAACGCGCTGAGGCAACTGCAGGGCTTTCCCTTTTACAACAAGCCCATGGTAGGAGTGACGATGATGTCATCGCACGCTGGACTGTCTTTTTCTTTTTTTTTCTTCTCGGCTGTATTGAGTGCTTCCATCCTTGACATCAATTGTCTACAAGGGTCTAACTCCAGCTGTGTGTTGTTTTCCAGAGGATACAGTACGCAAAGACGGACTCCGAGGTCATCGCCAAAGTGAAAGGCACGTACGGCGACAAGGAGAAGAAGAAGGACAAGAAGAAGAAAGCTCAGGAGCCGTCAGCGGTCAGCCTGATGAAGAAACCAGCGGTGAGTCTGTCGGCAACATCAAGTTTGGGTTTAAACATCAGTCATCGTTCTGCTGTTAAACATCCGGTCCTTTTTAATAGACGGAGCACACGTCTTCAATGAAAACCGAAGCATCCTTAATCACAGTTCTCGTGTACAGATCAATACCGATGATCATTTATCAAAGCAGAGATCTCTGAATCCATTTTCCAACCCTCCAGGCAGCCGTCGGTTTCTGCCCGCGTCAGGTCTTTATTTAACTTCTACAGTTTCGTGACGGTGAAACGGATTACGAGGTTTTCTCGTCGCGGTAGGGTTGAAGAGGAAAAATCGATAATTCATACGTGCAGCTTTCAGCAGATTTGAGAAGCGAGACGGCCTCACAACTCATCAATTAGCAGATTTCAAAATAGAATTTCTCCACAAATAATTGGAGGAAAGCACCAATTTAAATCTTGAGTTCATCATCATCAGCTCCGAAAAAAAAACGATGATGCGTAGCGAATGAGTGAGCTTATTTCCAAGTTTAAAACTTATTTTAATCATAAACTCGTGAGGAAAGAGTCACGCCCTCTATTCCCAGGCAGCGAAAACGTAATAATAACAGCAGGAGAACCTTCTACACTGTACGACACCGCCGAACACCAACACGTCTCACAGCGACTTCAAGTCACATCTAAACTCCACGGCTTCCTCCTCCTCCTCCTCCGCTGAAGTGATGAAGGGTGGATCACTGAACTTCACACATTACTGTCACTTAACAGCAAGATTTACAGCTGTAATAAGAAAACGGGGAGAAAAAACATTCAAAAAAACAGTTTATTACTCATCTTTTTTGTCATTTTTATGGTGCGTGTGAAGGATAATATGTATCAGTAGCAGAGGAGGGGGGGGGCAGCGTGGTCGGGATCAGCCGCCTCACTGGAGAGTAATAAATCCGGAGACTTGAGCAGGAAGTATAGACGACGGAGCGGTCGATCAGTCACATTTAAAATCTAACTCCCAAACACAGACTGGGTGTAAGATGTGTCGTCATGGCGACGCCTCCAGCATTTTGGTCGTCGCCGTCTCAAGCAAAGAGAAAAGATGAAGTCAGTGATTTTTGGTGTTGATGCTGTTGTTTGTGTTTCTTGTCTGCAGGGAACAGCAGCACCTGTACACTCCAATGCAGTCCAGGTGAGTCATCAATCAGCCAATCAAACTCTTCAGAACCAATATCAGCTTTTAGGCAATAAACTATAGATATTAGACACTTACAAGACACACTGTAAAACCGGGTGGATGTAGACCTTCTGAATGCGGCGGAGACGTTCAGTGAGTTGAGTGTGGTTTAAGGTTTTGTAGCCTATATGAATAAAGGCCCTTTACTTAAAAATAAAAACAGGAGTGCCGATTTATGTATTTATTATTTATATATATTTTTTTTCATAAATGTCTGACCTTGCTGGGTTACGTTCCTCCTGTTAAGACCACGGCTGGTTTGTGGGACAACCACGACTAAGCAAACACCACTATGAACTATAAGCTTTAAAGGCAACGAAAGATCGGTAGGCCTCTGGTGGCGCCTGCTGGTCACTACAAGACAACGCATCAATACAGCATCATAGAAAGAGCAGCGTTAAATGCCACCCAAGCTGTTGGAACAGTACAATATGATTCTGCTGTTGCCCCTCCTGACGTCGGATCTTTGCTGCTCCCCCTCAGGTGCCGGACAACCCGCCCAACTACATCCTGTTCCTCAACAACCTGCCAGAAGAGACCAATGAGATGATGCTCTCCATGCTGTTCAACCAGTGAGTTCACCGTCCTCCCCCGTTATTGAGTTTTACTCTTTTACAGGACGTTCGTGTTGATGGTTGTTTGTTCTCTTGCAGGTTTCCGGGTTTCAAAGAGGTGCGGCTCGTCCCGGGGAAACACGACATCTCCTTCGTGGAGTTCGAGAGCGACACGCAGGCGGGCGTGGCCAAAGACGCGCTGCAGGGCTTCAGGATCACCGCCACCTGCGCCATGAAGATCACGTACGCCAAGAAGTAGCCTGATCGCCACCGGACGCTAAGAGACTCTTGGGTGGGGGGGGTTGGGGAGGGGGGGACCTGGATTTCCGTTTGTGATAAAATCCTTTTTATTGTAAATCCTACGGAGCTTCTTTTTTCTTTCTCTTTTTTTTTTGTTTGGTTAATTCTGTGCCGTCATTCATGAGGTCGAGAGAATAATCCCTGGCCTGCATCTTTTGTTTTGTAAAATAAAAGTCTTTTACATAACTGTTGCCTTTTTTTCTTTAGATCCGACTTTTCCTCCTTGATCTTCTGGAACGAATGCGATCCGTTAAAATAAAAACACTGGCAGTGTTTTTAGATTTCTCTCATCATAACAAATCCCATGAAAAGGCCATTAATGTGAAAGACTTTTCTGACTTCCTGTCAAGCCCATTGGTTCCTTTTTAAAAACCACAGATATATATAGATATAGTTTCTCTGTTTAAAAGGGAATTGGTCGTTTCTCAGAACAGCTGGTCACCGCAGTTTGTTATCAAACGGAGGAGGAAACTGGTGGGGACTATTTTCAGCGGCGGATTAATCCACGTTTGGTTGCCTGGTGATGAATGAACCTGTCAGAGCAACACCGCGGCTCACTGATGTGTTTGTAATCGTTTCTGGACAACAGTGGAGCTCCACGACACATCGGGCTTTAATACTCACGCAACACATTCACAGCTGAGAAGAAACAACCAGACTTCATTTAAAGAGCCGCCTCCAATCTAGTCGGCATAAAAGTCAGGGATTTTAAACCCATAAATCATGTTATGGAACATGAATGTTATCCTGGAGAAACCTGGAAAACGGTTGGTTGATTTTCCAAAAGTGGGAAAACATGAAAAATTGGAGGAAAATGTTCTGGGAAAGTATTTCAACATTCTCCTGTTTTCCGTTGAGAATCAACTATAAGAGCTCCCCAAAACGGATCAGGGTCATACTAACGTTCAAACAATAATAATACTGATGATAATAATAATATTCTTCTTTGTTAAAAAACAATCTCAAAGTGCTACAGTGTAAAAAAATAAAACGGAATAAAAAACAAAACGGTAGTTTTTGGACGAGAGTTCTGAAAAGTGAAGCCAAAGCAGAAGTGACTTAAACATTCTCTCTACTGGCCACCAGGGGGCAGCGACTGGTTGCAAAAAGAAGGCTGATTGTGTGGGAAAAGCCTTTGGCAGGATCACATGAACATTTCTTTTAGTAGACATCAGAGTCAAAGCTCCTCTTTTAATTTGTTTTTATTCTTAGGGGATAAAAATCCTTAAAAGGCAAGTTTTCAGACTTTTTGTTCAAATCTGCGTATTCACATACATTTCCGGACTTTCTGCTCTTATTTTGTTGACATATTGGCAGTCAAAAGAGGTTTTTACAGCGGGATGTCTTCATCCAAAGTAGCACATTTTTAAAAATGAAAGTATTTTATCGGCATACCGGCTTTTTTTTTAAAAAAAAAGGCAGATAACCATAAAAATGCTTACGACCGGAGGAGAGTTATTATTAATCGGCAGGCGGGCCGGGCGAGTCCCGACATCAGCACTTGGTCAAAATACAGCCGAGGCTTATGGGACGCGGAGGGAAGAAGGAGTAGTTTGAAATCAGCCCCCGACGGGTGTTGAGCGACTCAGTAATTAACCCGAGAGATCGACAGTATATACTTATATTCAGGTCGTTACGCTGAAGTGTTGAAACAGCCGCACCGACGCTGCCGGAGAGCCCTCCAGCATGTCACCTTTGACCTCCCTGCTGATTGGGCGCACCAGTATTTCCATTTTTATGCCACTTTGCTTCGATATCCTTGTTTGAGAAGCGCTGCAGTTCACATTCATATGATCAAGTCGTGGAAGTATCGTTTGCCACAGAGCTGCTCATTTTCTGCAACAATCTGTAAGGAAATGGAGAAATCTCATTGGTTTGTTGTCTGGGGAACTGGCGCCATGGTTACCACGTGTTGGAGGTCTGCACATGACGTACTTCGTGACGTCCCCCCCCCCCCCCCAGACATAAAATAGTTGGATGACCCATCCCTCAACAAGGAATATTAAGACATAAACCCCGCCTATTTTCCTCCAGTGGTCCATTCCATAAAAACCGAACGGTCCCTCATTCATTTATTTTACGAGGGACAAAAGTGCGCGTGCGCGTGCGCGTCCGTGCGTGTTTGGCAGCCAGAGGTCGTGAGCGCGCCCCGCGGTCTTTCTGTCATTCAGTGGCTCAGAGCGCGTGGAGTAGCAGCTTCAGGTCTGTATCACACATTATTATTAATAATAATATTATTATTATTATTATTAATAGTATTATTATTATTATTTTTATTGTGATTATCTGCTTCATTTATTCCACCTCAGTGTTCACACAACGTGTCTTTTTATGTCTTAAATTACGTGATTTAAAAAAACAAACTGTCAGTTGAAGACTCTTTAACGCAACTTAATGTCGGATTTTACATTTCACGCATCGATTTTTTTTTTTGCCTGAAAACTTTCGGCTTCTTCTCGATGTTATTGAAGATGCTGCAGCTGTGAAACGAGCGCCTGCAGACACGTCTGGTCTCGTATTCTTGCTGCTGTGGATATCTACGTGTTTCTTCGCCTTTTAATTAAATTAGAACACGTATTATTATATATATCTGCTGGCATTATACAGTTATGTCATTCTGATTCATGTAAAAAGTTAAATTGTGAGAAAAAATTGTAATATAACAATTTTCTGGCAGAAACAGATTTCTGTGTGAGTTACATTTATTTGGTTTTTTTTTTTCTTTAAAAACATGATACATTAATGATTGTAATAATGTTAAAGTCGAGCTGTTATTTACCTTTCAAACCTTTGAGATCAAATCTCCAATTATATTGTCATATTATAACGATATAATATACAGACAAAAAAATGTCTTTGTATTTGTTTATAGCAAAATCCAATATAATTTTCTTCCTGGAGAACAAAATATGCAGCTTGTCCCGACCAATGAGGACATCCATCCATCCATCAATCAATCTGCAACCATCAAATCACAATCAGTCCCGCCTACAAATCCTGTTTCACTCGGAAAACACGTCACGGACCTAAATGATCAATCGAGGTTTGGATCAATTCATGAATGGAGAAAATGATAACGGTTCAAAAACGAGCTCCGACAACAGTAAAATCCTGCTTTTACATTCATAATCTATATCAAATAGCTGCTCTTTGAATTTAGAAAAAGGGTTCAGCGATGAAAACAAAACGCTGAGCCGACACATTCCTCAACCTGTGGACAGATCTAACAAGTATCCTCCACCGACTCCGTAACCCGGCAACGGCATCGTCAAAACGATGAATATGATGCATAAAAAAACTCCCTCCTTGAAGTCACACCGAGCGGCCAAACATCTGTGTGTCAAACACTAAATCTAGTGTCCATACTGTATGCGAGTGTGAGGCCCTCCATCCGCCTTTCACCCAGTGCATGCTGGGAGACGCTCCAGGGATGCCTTGTGCAAGATGTTAAAGTCCTGTTTTTTTTTTCTTAATGTCTTATAAAAACACATCAGTGAGACGCACTGGAGCTTTTTCTTTGTGCCGCGTTCCTTCATCAATACGTCAATACGAACACATTAATTCCGACTCAATCTCAACTACTCCATCCTGCTGCCACAAACACTCAGCAGAGCCATAACCGTGGATTCATCTGCCGCTGAAAATAGTCCCCCAACGAAAGCACCGTTCCTTACATGTTTGTTGGATTAAAACTCATGTTTTTTTTCTGCACACGTCCTGAGCTGGAAAACACATTACTAAGTATCTCTTATCAGCTGTTCTGACCTAACAGAGCTCTTCCTCAGATGGACTACCTACCTACCTACCTACCTATCTACCTATCTACCTACCTATCTATCTATCTATCTACCTACCTACCTACCTACCTATCTATCTACCTACCTACCTATCTATCCATCTATCCATCCATCCATCCATCCACCCACCTACCTTTCTACCTACCTGCCTTTCTACCTACCCACTTCCTATCTATCTATCTATCTATCTATCTATCTATCTATCTATCTATCTATCTATCATCCATCCATCCATCCACCCACATACCTACCTCCTACCTACCTACCTATCTACCTACCCACTTCCTTCCTACCTACCTACCCACTTCCTACCTACCTACCTACCCACTTCCTACCTACCTACTTCCTACCTACCTACTTCCTACCTACCGACCTACCTACCTACTTCCTACCTACCTACCTACTTCCTACCTACCTACTTCCTACCTACCTACCTACCTACTTCCTACCTACCTATCTACTTCCTACCTCCCTACCTACTTCCTACCTACCTACTTCCTACCTACCTACCTACTTCCTACCTACCTACTTCCTACCTACCTACCTACCTACTTCCTACCTACCTATCTACTTCCTACCTCCCTACCTACTTCCTACCTACCTACTTCCTACCTACCTACCTACCTACCTACCTATCTATCGACCTCCCTCCCTCCCTATCTGCCGTGGTCAGACATTCATTATATCACAGGGTTAAAAACGTAAACGGCTTTTATTTCAGACACGTCCAACCTGAGCATGTGGACCTGATTCAGTAATGGACGACCCCGCCAACAGCAGCCTGACTCTGACGGACTACTTCCTGGCCAGCGACGACCTGGACTATGGGGTCCCTCTGGACGAGATCCCGGACACCACGCAGGGCCGGGCCTTCTTCGTGGCCACCATTGTCATCGCCGTGGTCCTGGTGGGCATCATGCTGGTCTGCGGTGTGGGCAACTGCCTGTTCATCGCCAGCCTCGCCCGCTACAAGCAGCTCCGCAACCTAACCAACCTGCTGATCGCCAACCTGGCCGTGTCAGATGTGCTGGTGGCGGCGGTCTGCTGCCCCTTCCTGCTGGACTACTATGTGGTGAAGCAGCTGTCATGGGATCACGGCCTGCTGCTCTGCGCCTCCACCAACTACCTGCGCACCGTCTCCCTCTACGTGTCCACCAACGCGCTGCTGGCCATTGCCGTGGACAGGTGAGTCCGCCTGCCCCTTCAACCAAAACAAAGGGTTTTTTGGTTTCATTTCACAAGACGTTAAATATTACTTCAAAAAGGTGATCAGGTTCTGGTTCAGACGCTACAAAGTCTGAGCTGTGGAGGCAAAACTCTTGACAACTCTTGACAGCGGGTGATTAACTAACAAGCCCTCCGAATTCAAACAACAAAATACGTTGTTTGCAGCAACCTTACTGGATCTAGCTCCGTCTGGCTTCTGCTAACAAAGTTTGCTTCATAATTAAAGGTCAACTTTACAGCTATGTGTTAAAATCATCTTAGTAGCTAACTAGCATTGGTAGCGACCTGTCAATCAGCAGGTAAGCCCCGCCCCCTAAAGCATCCCCTGCTTTCTGGTCTGGTGGACTCTAAATGGACCATCATGTACTAAATGAACATCATGCTGGATTGAAGAAGACTTGAAACTAGAGATTGAGACCATAAACTCATGTTTACAATGTTTACTGAGATAATACATCAAGAGAGAAGTAGGACCATTTTCTCATAGACTTCTATACAACCAGAGAGGAGTCGCCCCCTGGTGGCCAGCAGAGAGAAGTAGGACCATTTTCTCATAGACTTCTATACAACCAGAGAGGAGTCCCCCCCTGGTGGCCAGCAGAGAGAAGTAGGACCATTTACTCATAGACTTCTATACAACCAGAGAGGAGTCGCCCCCTGGTGGCCAGCAGAGAGAAGTAGGACCATTTTCTCATAGACTTCTATACAACCAGAGAGGAGTCGCCCCCTGGTGGCCAGCGGAGAGAATGCACATTTAAGGCACTTGAGCCTCGGCTTCACTCTTCAGAACCTGCTTTAAAGCAGATGTGAGATCCCCACCCCCGCCACCCCCCAGATATCTTCTGGATTCTGTAATTATCCGTTTCTCTTCATTTCTCACTAAATCACGTCTGAATCTGGATGCATATTGATCAGAGACCTGACCGGTATCCTCCGTCCTCTGTCAGTCTGCAGTGATAAATAAAAGTGTGACCATTGATCGTTAGAAGGGGCGTCGTTATGACCGTTCGAGTCGAGCTTCCACGTTAATAATATTCATCCGTCACTGAGAGGATTTGTTTTCTGCTCTGATGCGGTTCAAAGACAGACTTCTCCGTTTCATATTGTCTGCTTGGAAAAGGCAGATAGAAACGGATGTTTTGAACACTTTTTGGGCTGCAGTTTGAAGTTGACTTTGCATGTTTTTGCAGCGACACTTCTAACAAAGTATAAACCTTTGAATTAGCCCTCATTACCCCCCTGTTGCCTCTGGTAGTTTAACTGCACACCCGACAGTTTTGCAGGCAGACTTACCTCCGGCCTTTGATTTCACACAGAAGTGGCAGCTTTTCATTTCCCCCATTGATTTTTGTCATCCATCGTCTACTGCTTATCCTGTATTCAGAGGTGAAGCTGATCCCCGCTGACATGTGGCAAAGGCGGAGTACAGCCTGGACAGGTCACCACTATCAGGGCTGACATGAAGAGACAGAACAGGGAATCGAACCCGGGACTCTCTTGCTGTGAGGCGACAATGCTAAACCACTACACCACCAAGCAACCCTGATATTAGTCGTGATTATGGTGTTGGTAAAGTCACAAGTTCATTATAATCCAGAGGGGTTCATCCTTTGAGGAGCAAGAACAGCGTCCGTTGAATCTCGTGGAAATCTGCTAACAGATTAACATCGTAAACCAGTTAAAACGGACGATATCTTTAGACAGATTAGCGTGTCGGCAGAATTAGGAAAATACGCTTATTTCCTCCAAATTGACAAAAGGAACGTAGACCACTACTTTCGTTCTTACCTTTCACAATAAAAGCCCTAGACACATTTTCCAGATGCAGAGAGTCCTCTACACAAAACTCCCTGCATAGTGAGCAGGGAGTTTTGTGAATGTGCGCTCCTCTCGCCTCCATAGATCCTCCTGTATGCAGACGACTCCACGCTGTGACTAGATCACGTTAGCAGCCAGAGAGCCATTTTCTGCTTTCTTAAAAGAAACCCAGCAGAAAACACACCTCAGTACCTCTGCTACAGTAGCTGCTGCAGGGCTGTACTAGACCAGCAAAATACACAAAACAAACTCTTCTACATGCTATTTCTGGAGCATGTGCAGCCTGAGCTTCCTGCGACACACGTCTGCAGCTAATTTAGGCCTTTATAAATAAAGCTTGGACGTGTCAGTGAGCCAAAGTGGTGAGTAAAAGCACTGGCCATCATTAGCATGCCGTGAAGAAGAAGACTTTTGTTTGGCTAAACTTAAGAGCTTTACAAGTCGGAGAGAAAATGAAAGTAAAACGGCTCTCAGGACCGCGAGGACGATCTGACCAGAGGTGTTTTACATTCTGCTAGAATACAAGCTGCTGCCGGGCTGACCCCTCAGCTCCTGAACCAAATCCATCATCCACCGGTGTTCACACTTAAGGACCGGCGGGTTCCATTAATCACGGCTGACATCCCCTAATGTATAAACAGCGTCTGCAGGGGAGGAAAGATGAATAATCTGTGTATCCGGGACTGTCAAATTGGTTCCAGAGTGCCCTGGAGACCCTAGCCGGTCTCCAAGGCTTCAGTACGTCTGACTAATGGACTCTCCGTCTGCAGGTACATGGCCATCCTCCACCCTCTGAGGCCTCGCATGAAGTACCAGACGGCGTACTGCGTGATCCTGACGGTCTGGATCGTCCCCATCTTCATCGCCATCCCGTCCGCCTACATGGCCTCGGAGACGACGTATCCGCACGTGGAAGGGGGTGCCCACAAGACCTTCTGCGCTCAGATCTGGCCCGTGGACCAGCAGGTGTACTACCGCTCCTACTTCCTCCTCATCTTCGCCCTGGAGTTTGTGGGCCCGGTGACCGCCATGGCCGTCTGCTACGTCCGGATCTCCCGGGAGCTGTGGTTTAAGGACGTCCCGGGCTTCCAGACAGATCAGATCCGGAAGAGGCTCCAGAGGCGTCGGAGGACGGTGGTGGCGCTGATCCTGGTGTTGGTCGCCTATGTGCTGTGCTGGGCGCCGTACTACGGCTTCGCCCTGCTACGGGACTTCTACCCCACCCTCATATCCAGGGACAGGAACTCCCTGGTGGTCTTCTACATCATTGAGTGCATCGCCATGAGCAACGGGGTCATCAACACCCTCTGCTTCATGAGCGTCCGACACAACCACAAGCGCTTGAAGAAGGCGGGAAAGTTCCAGCTGAAGCTGGCGACCTTCGTGGCCCCCAAGGTGGCGGATGAAGGGGAGGCACGGACCTGCTCCCTCCGGGTGACGGAGGACGCCGAGGCAGCCCGGCTGAAGTAGAGGTCGATCCGATTCTCTTCCAACAGAGTGCTGAAATGAGTCCGCATTCTCGTCTTTCCCTCATCTCTAATGGGTTTCGGTTCAAATAAGGTTTTAACGTTGTGGTCTACGATATAAAATATGCCAGTAATTCCCCCCGTGAGTGAATTCCGAAGTTTTTACATGTCTTAAAAAAGGCAGATCATTATTACTATGGTATATCTGCTTGATTAATATTATTATTGTCATTATTATCAGATTATGCTGCCATTATCTTTAGCTGTAATCATTTTCTACTTTTTTTTTTTATCTGCTGTTATTTCTGCTCTCATCACAGGCATGTCTGTCATATGGATTGATTATGTTGTCATTTTTTGTTGTTTGCGTTCACGCCATTAGCTTCATGGCGTAGTCTGTTCATAGTTTGATTTTTTAATGTAAGAAATCATAAAAACGGTGTTCATTTGGGAACATTTTCTTGCTGAGGAAAAAGCTGTAAGTATCATAAATGTTTGTTTGCCACAGAGCAATAACCTGTGCGATGGTGTCTTCAGGGCGGTGTGCAAAAATACGGCGTAGTGGACGTAGCTCACGCATTGAAGAAGAGAAGGGCGGGGCCACGTTTGTTGTGGAAATGCTGGATTTAAACGTTGGAAACAGTCAAATTTAAGTAGCTGGAAGAAGCTAACCGCTAACAGGTGGAAAACATTTGTTTTCCCCACCAGGTTTGGTGGAATCACAGCGAAACAATGACTTGCAGCCGCAGAGAGAAGCTGTGTTTCTTATTCCATTTGTACGACGATGATAAATAAACAATTTTTAAAAATGACGTTTGTATGATTGCATCAATCCGACAGTATTTCAGTTTGAATTCTGCTGCAACTCAAATGGTTCCATCCTATTTTACAAATGCAACTACAAAGTTAAAATTTCCAACAAAGAAAAATGTCCTTCGACTAAACTTGACGCCATGAAATCAGAACACAGGGAAGACTTGGTTTCCACCAAATATATTTAAACAACGTAAAAAAAACTGTCCAACAAGTTTGAGGAACAATTCTAAGAGATCTACTTTTTTTTTCTTGTTTTTTTTTTTTACATATTTACATTAACAGAATCGGTGAAGCTTTTATCTGCAATAAAAGATTTTTTTCAGTCTGGAATTAAAGCTGACATCTGATAGCGTGGCGTGTTTTGTTTCTTCAATAAACAGCTGCTGATGTCATGGGAACATTTCTCTATATGAATTATCATTTGAAGAGGTTTTTTCCAAACAAAATACCAATTTTCTTTCATGAGCCTGAACTATTGCAGTCCGCTGTTGTGTTTGAGGGTTACCGTGACGACAGGCAGCTGGAAGCAAACGTTGAGGGTCTGTAGATGAACTCCAGTGACCCCGGGTCTGATTTTTCCCTAAACAAACACCAAGGAGGATGAGGAGGAGCAGAAGAAAAAGAAGAAGAGCTCTGCATCTACTTCCTCCTCTTCATGAAGGCTTTTGCTTCCTTCTGCAGTCCTGCGACGTCGTCCTTGCCACTGTCATCAGAGACGGGAGGGTTGTAGTCCGAGTCATCGCCGGCGTCCTCGCTGTCGTCATTGATGAAGCTGTCGTCGTCCCCAAAGTCCTCGTCTTCGTCATCATCGTCAGGCTTCTTGGGGACGGTGCGCGTGGTGCGAGCTGTAAAAAACAAGAGTTTAATATTTCTCTTTTAAAATAAGGTTTATGGTTTAGGCAGAAAACTCAAGTTTATTTATGAATGTATTCTACAGAGCAATGTCTTTCACTGTTAGCAAGCAGTTCTGGAAAAGTGAAGCCAACGCTGGAGTGTCTTAAACCTGCATTCTCCCTGCTGGGGGAGAGGGGGCGACTCCTCTCTGGTTGTATAGAAGTCTATGAGAAAATGGTCCTACTTCTCTCTGCTGGCCACCAGGGGGCGACTCCTCTCTGGTTGTATAGAAGTCTATGAGAAAATGGTCCTACTTCTCTCTGCTGGCCACCAGGGGGCGTCTCCTCTCTGGTTGTATAGAAGTCTATGAGAAAATGGTCCTACTTCTCTCTGCTGGCCACCAGGGGGCGACTCCTCTCTGGTTATATAGAAGTCTATGAGAAAATGGTCCTACTTCTCTCTGCTGGCCACCAGGGGGCGACTCCTCTCTGGTTGTATAGAAGTCTATGAGAAAATGGTCCTACTTCTCTCTGCTGGCCACCAGGGGGCGACTCCTCTCTGGTTGTATAGAAGTCTATGAGAAAATGGTCCTACTTCTCTCTGCTGGCCACCAGGGGGCGACTCCTCTCTGGTTATATAGAAGTCTATGAGAAAATGGTCCTACTTCTCTCTGCTGGCCACCAGGGGGCGACTCCTCTCTGGTTGTATAGAAGTCTATGAGAAAATGGTCCTACTTCTCTCTGCTGGCCACCAGGGGGCGACTCCTCTCTGGTTGTATAGAAGTCTATGAGAAAATGGTCCTACTTCTCTCTGCTGGCCAACAGGGGGCGACTCCTCTCTGGTTGTATAGAAGTCTATGAGAAAATGGTCCTACTTCTCTTTGCTGAAACAATGGACAAAACTACAAACACGAGACCTGATTTAAATCCTTTCAAACCCCAACATTCACCACGTTTAAGAAAGAAATCAAGTCCTTACATAAGTGTATTTTTATGGACACTATTAGTTAAAACTGCTTCTCTATAGAATAATTAGAATAATAAACCAAGCAAATACATCACCATCGGGGGAAATGAAGGAAATCACTGCATTCATTTAGATAAAGTCGTTTTTAGGACATATTTTATTTCATCGATCGTCGAAACCAAATGCAAACGGTGCAGCCGAGGAGAGAGATTTGTTTAAAAAAAAAACTAATCGGTGCAGGGCTGAGGTGTGTGTGTGTGTGTGTGTGTGTGTGTGTGGACGGGTCACAAGGTCGGATCCAGTCATGCCGGTCAGGGTCGAAGTCCTGAAGGGTGCTGAGATCACATTATGAGCTGCTAACAAAGGAATCAATAGGCCCCGGTGGATTTATAGATCCGTGTGTGTGTGTGTGTGTGTGTGTGTGTGTGTGTGTGTGTGTGTGTATTAAAGTACGCTACCTCCTTCTTTACGTTGACGATCTGTTGCTCAACACTTTCATATGGAAATTCCTTTTTTACATGTTTTGCTGATGTCCGTGTCCATTAGAATGAACATTAACACGAACAGGTGAAACTTCCTACCTGGTCTCTTTGTATGTGTGTATTCTTTCCTGTGAAGAGGGTTTTTCCTGTCAGGGAACAAAAAGTCAAGGTCACTCTCCCGTCTTGTTACATCCATTACAACAAGATCACTTTCAGGCCTTTCATTTTTAACAAGAAAGATGTTTTAGACGAAAACACGTAGAGCTGAGCCGTCCTGAGGGAGGGGAAAGATCATCGTGGGGTTATTCAAAATCTAAAAAAGGGTTCATCCTCTGGGGAGCGGGAATGTGGAAGATGATATGCAATGAGTGCAATCTTGACTATTTTGGTCTAAATTTGCTATGAAAAAAAAATGTAGCACAATCTTTCAGATGAAGTCACTGAATATTAAAAACAACGATGATGTGAAAGACGGACGGCCTTTTGGGAGGTGAGAGGTCACAGGAAACGAGCAACAAACGGACATGAAAGGGGGTTTTGAGGTTCAGGTTTCGTAGTCGTTTTGGACCATCCGGAGCTCCTCTTCATCTCAACAAAATGTTTTTTTCCCACCATGCCTTTCATCTTGTGCCGTGCTGTCTGACCTGTAGCAGTCGGTGCCGTAGGGGCACTCGGGTCTGTCTTCCTCTTCCTCCTCCTCATCCTCCTCGTAGTCGCTGTCACCGGGGTGACTGCACTCCTGGAAATGGAGCGGGTTCTTCCTGGAACAGCAAACAGGGAGGTGATGAGAGGCGTTCAAAGACACGTCAGAGATGCTCCCTCGTTATGTACGTTACATTTTATAAATGGTGGAAGTTCAGTTTGCATCGTTTGCACCCATCCAGGGTCAGAAGAGAACTACAGAACCACAGCCGGCTGATTTCATTTTAACACATCTGGATGCTGGTGAAGAAAATGAGCTACAGTAAATAACATGATGCCAGATTGGCAATGATGAAAACGAAAAAAAAGGAATATTTCCATTTGGTGGATAATTGACTAAAGCCGTATTTAGACCAACATAACCCCCTGGTGTGTGTGTGTGTGTGTGTGTGTGTGTGTGTGTGTGTGTGTGTGAGGTTAACTGTAGATGTAGCACAGTGCTACATGCTACCTGCTACAACGGGACCCTTATTAGGAATTCAAGGTGACAAAAAAAAGGACGAATAGATATTTGGAATTGTGACGTATCAAGGACCTTTACGCCCTATAAATAATATGATGAGGTAGTACTTGTATGCATGTAACTGTGTACTCTCTGAGGTAACAAACTGAAAGTAAAAAAAGGAATATACGCTATATTTCGAAGATTTGCCCCCTGGTTTACCTTTCTGAAGCCGTTATGGATGCTCTCTTTAAAGTTAAACAACAACACAAACTAACTGATTTAAGGTGGACCAGCAAGTCCCACATTCGGCAAATTCTAGTGACTGTTTTTGTCAGAAGGAGTCCGGTGGGTACACTAAAAAACTGATATTGATTTCTCTAGCCGTCCACGGCAGCACTCCTGTCTGTTATTTACTACGCTAATACTCCCACTATAGATATGTCCGACCCCACCTTTAAAACATCCCAGTGATCCCTTTAAGCTCTGCAGCTCCATGATATCGATCCAAACCGGTCACTTTCGGTCCGTTTGGATCAATGTGATGCTCTTCTCCACCGTTGTTTGGCTTTATGTTTTTAAAAAATATATATCATTTTATCTTAAATTTGAGGAAGGAATGTCTCTTGAGGGCTGAGAGCAGAGAGACACGAGGCGGATGCTTTGAGAAGCTTTTGGACCCGATTCAGGTTTTTGGTTCATCAGCTCAAGTGCACTTCAGTGCACATCAGAGAAGAACGCCGTCTAGCAGGACTTTTTTTTGTCCTTTTTGTTCTGAAGAAGCTCTGCTGTTGTGTGGGCGTTACCTGTAGCAACTCTTCCCGTACGGACACCGCGTCCTGCGTGGAGGCGTGGCCGCCGAGACGCTGCTCGACTCCCGCCGCCGTCCCACGTCTGACTTCCCGTCCTCATCCTCCGATGGACCGCTTTCATCCGCGGTGTTCGTGTCAGCCGTAGAAGTCTGCCCTCCTCCACGGCCCTCGTCCACGGCGACACCGTCGAACCTCATGGGTTTACTCTGAAGCCAGACTGAAGGAGGAATGTCCTGAGAGTTGACGACAGAAGCACACAAAGGGTTTCATTGTAGAGATAAGTGGGCCTGATTAGAGGGTCCGGGCCCGGGTGAACCCCTGGACAGGATAAGCAGTGATGGATTATGGATGGATGGTTAGTCTGTGAAGAGAGCTTGAATACGCTTTTGGAAACTCATTGTAAAACTAATTTTAGTGTCGTTTACATGGCGACAACCTACGGTTCTGAAAAGTGAAGCTAACACTGCCTCAAATGGTCATCTTCTCTGCTGGCCACCAGGGGGCGACTCCTCTCTGGTTGTATAGAAGTCTATGAGAAAATGGTCCTAATTCTCTGCTGGCCACCAGGGGGCGACTCCTCTCTGGTTGTATAGAAGTCTATGAGAAAATGGTCCTACTTCTCTCTGCTGGCCACCAGGGGGCGACTCCTCTCTGGTTGTATAGAAGTCTATGAGAAAATGGTCCTACTTCTCTCTGCTGGCCACCAGGGGGCGACTCCTCTCTGGTTGAATAGAAGTCTATGAGAAAATGGTCCTACTTCTCTCTGCTGGCCACCAGGGGGCGACTCCTCTCTGGTTTTATAGAAGTCTATGAGAAAATGGTCCTACTTCTCTCTGCTGGCCACCAGGGGGCGACTCCTCTCTGGTTGTATAGAAGTCTATGAGAAAATGGTCCTACTTCTCTCTGCTGGCCACCAGGGGGCGACTCCTCTCTGGTTGTATAGAAGTCTATGAGAAAATGGTCCTACTTCTCTCTGCTGGCCACCAGGGGGCGACTCCTCTCTGGTTGTATAGAAGTCTATGAGAAAATGGTCCTACTTCTCTCTGCTGGCCACCAGGGGGCGACTCCTCTCTGGTTGTATAGAAGTCTATGAGAAAATGGTCCTACTTCTCTCTGCTGGCCACCAGGGGGCGACTCCTCTCTGGTTTTATAGAAGTCTATGAGAAAATGGTCCTACTTCTCTCTGCTGGCCACCAGGGGGCGACTCCTCTCTGGTTGTATAGAAGTCTATGAGAAAATGGTCCTACTTCTCTCTTGATGTATTATCTCAGTCAACATTGTAAACATGAGTTTATGGTCTCAATCTCTAGTTTCAAGTCTTCTTCAATCCAGCATGATGTTCATTTAGTACATTATGGTCCATTTAGAGTCCACCAGACCAGAAAGCAGGGATGCTTTAGGGGGCGGGGCTTAGCTGCTGATTGACAGGTCGCTACCATCGCTACAGTCAAAATGCCACCGACTACTCACTAACAATACTCAACTGTTTTAGACGGAGCTGCTTCCTCTTCTTCGTCACTCAACTTCCTTCTCCTCTTCCTCGGCATTTCCTCCTCACTGAGCTCCGCCCCCTCAGGTGAGGTGGTCTTGGTGGGCGTGGCCTTTTTGGCTCCTGCTGCTTTAGTGCTGGTTGAAGGTCCTTTACTTCCCTTTACGGCTGATTGAATCAAAGAAAAGAGACAAATGTGAATTTTAGAGGCTTAAAGTGACACAAAAAAAAAAATGTATAATTTATCCCACAAAAGCTGTTAAAAATCAATACAATATCAGAATATCAAATGTTATGTTATTCTGAAAATTGTCTGTCTTTAATCAAGCAAAATATGGACACATTAGTAAATTGTATTCAACTTACAATAAAGGAATACGTATTTGGATCCTCTATGGAAGTAAAAGTACTGATTCTGCAGTAGAATGCCAATCATAGATTATTAAACGTGACATTATCACAAATGCAATTTGAAGTCGGTTGCAGCTACTGGAGGTTGAGATGTATTTACATATTTATACAGTCAGTCTCTTATCTCTGCATTTTGTAGTCAACAATAATAATAGTCAACAGTTTAAAGGTGAAACTGCTCAGAGAACCGACGACAGCAATTTTGTGCAAAAGGTCACGCACACAAAAAAGCCTCACACAAGGCTTTTAATGTCAAAGTAAAAGCTCAAACCTTTACGTAAGTAGAGTACACGCAAAATCGATGACTCCCCATCACTGCCGGAAATGGAGCATCTCCATGGTCCTTTTTTAACGGCCGCAATCACCGAAGAACATGCTGCATGCAGACGGAGCTAACCACTGCGTTACTCTTCTATTGATCCCCTCCTGAACGCCAGCTCATCAGATTTCCCAGCATTCAACCTGTTCCACGCCCTCAGGACGGTCCGCCTGTCGGCTGCCGTTTAGAGTCAACAAACGTTCCCAGCAGCACCTGGGACGGCGTTTCTTCGCTATGATGCACAGTTCCAAAGTAGTCCCATTATGGGCTGTTGTATTTTTTTTGGCTGGCCGATTTTGGTCCTGCTTTAACCATTTAAAAGGCTTAACATGTGGCCAAAATGTCAGCAGCGTTTAAAATGAGCGAGAGAAACTAAAAAAAATGAGTCGGACTGTAAACGAAATAAAATATGATTTCTAGTTTCAAGTCTTCTTCCATCCAACATGTTCATTTAGTACATTATGGTCCATTTGGGTCCACCAGACCCCCTTTAACACTTAGCTGTAAAGGTGAACCTTGAATCATGAAGCTAACTTCACACCAGAATCCAGATGGATCCAGATCCAGTAAGGGTGCTGCTTGTATTAGACAGATCCACCTGTCGCTCCTCCACAGTCCAAATAAGGTCACCTCCTTCAACTGGTTGCTAAAATTCTTAGAATGCGACGGCCAAAAGGCCAAAACCTAGTCCACAAACCACAAGAGACGTCCCAAAGATTTTTACACAAATTCAATTAAATGAATCCAAAAACGCACATTTTAGATTCAGAATTTCAAAAAGGGACTTTAAAGACTTCTTCAGGATCATCAAGGACCCACACACACACCTGACACACCTGAAAAAGCAATAAATCCATGAACACACGGCGGTACCTTTTGGGCTGGAGGAGGAAGAGGAAGAGGAGGCACCAGGCGGCGCCGCTGCAGCCGCCAGCATCCACGCAGGTAAAACTCTCCTTTTGGTGATGGAGGGAGGGACGCCTCCTCCTCGGTCGCCCTCCTCTTCTCCTGGTGGAGCCGAGTCTCCCTGCAGGACACAAAAACATCAGAGCTGATCAACATCATCATCAGATTAAAGGCAGAGTAGGTGGTATGGGAAAAAAACACGCAGAGATTTTGACTTTGAACGCATCGCTGAATTGAAAAAGCCCCGCCCCCTTTGTTCAGACCTCTGTTCAAAGCCCCGCCCCCAGAACCCCAAAGGAGTGCTTGAGATGGGCAGAGTGCAAACAGGAAGTAAGCGTTGACAGATACAGGGCGGAGCTTTACATATTTGGAGGCGTTTAAAGGGAAAGACAGCGAGTGAGCAGAGATGCACATTTGGTCTCGGAAATAACTCGCCCAAGAATATTTGACGCAAGTGAAACAAACCTCGTTGAAACTTCCGTTGGCAGCTTCCTGCCGGTCGGACGGAGCCGCCGGTGGAGGAGGCGGGTCCTCGTCTGGCTCGGGACCAACGGGAAGCTCTTCTTCCTCTTCAAGCATCTGACTGTTTCTACAAAGAAGTCGTGTTCAACAAAATAAAAAAAAAAACACGTAAACAAGCTGAAAAACAGGCTTTTAAAAACTCAACAAAATGGAGAATTTCTTGGGAAAACTGGAATTTCTGTGATTGTCAGCTGGTTTTGAACAGTAGCAACTTCCGCTGGAGTGTCCCGTTTGATCCGAGCTTCAAACCGGAGAGCCGGCATCAGGACAACTCAAGGGGACCCATTAGCAGAAAGCCCAAAAGGCTACATGAATGAGCCTCCTCCCTAATGTTGCCATTTAATTGAGTCAACAGAGAACACTTGAACCGGACCCCCCATTCAGACCCCTCGCAGAGATAAAAAGATTATTAAAACAGAGGGAGAGCAGACTTAATTACTCACGGATGCATCGCCGGGAGAAACCGCCGGATGTCCTGATCTGGCCACGCAGTAGAAACGAAGACGCCTCGATACGCCGGCGTTATACTGAACTGAGAGAGGGCGTGACGTGTAACACGTTGGCGGTAGTGTGAAGTATTAAATAAGACTTGAAAATGTGATTACCCCTAGCAACACCAAAACAACAACGGCAGGTGAACCGTGAGTTTCATTTGCTCGACTCTTTAAGCGCAAGAAAGGTCATATGAAACTTCTTCTTCTGAGATTTTAAACCCCCCCTGGTGGCGGGTCGCCGACATAACACGTCCCGGCGCTCCTCGTTCAGACCGAGGTCGTCTCGTCTCCGTTCGTCCTCTGAGACGACCTTCGTCGCTGATCAGAAGAGGAAACACTCTGCCCCCTCATTCTGTCTCTGGACCTTTTGATAACGACGGAAATAAAGAGCGATAATAGAGTTAACGAGCCTTTGTTTCCGGGAGTGTAACTACCTGGGAGTGCGGTCCTCCACGTCCGGGGCCACCACCCTGTAGATGCACTGGCCCGGCAGCAGAGAGAACAAGTCTCCGTGGTGAAGAGGGTACCAGGAGTTTCTCTGCAGAGGTCGAGGGTCGTCGCTCAGGGACGACTGAACGAAGCACGGGTTCAGGTGGGTCTGCAGATCAAAACCAGACGATGAACCGACAAACTCTTGGAGTCCCAGTATTGATTTTAATGATGGGGAAACGATTGAAATTCAGTCCATGAAGAGTCAGTGTGGCTCCCTTTAAAGCTCCCTTTGATCTGGTGGAGTGGTTTAAATTGTGAGATCAAACTAAGCCATAACATTTTGCAATTCAAAAAAGAGAAAACAATATTTGACCAAAATAGAGAGGAGGACAACTGAGTCTGATTATTGATCAAACAAAATCTGGATTAATCCGATTTATACAGTATGTTGAATGCTTGAGATATATGAGTTTTTTTTATTTTTTATTTTTTTTACATACAATACATACAATTTTCGCATTATTTTAAAAATGACATGTAGAAGGGGAGGAGGAACTGTTTATGCGTGGGTTTTTATTTTAATATGATAATCATATGGAAGGTTAGTTAGATTAGAAGATTAGTTTTAAAAAACAAAACAAATACACTGGTTGAGTATTTGAAGGAAGACACCTTAAACTAAAAACTACCTCAACATCTGTTTTATGTACGTTAAAACTCACCGCGTCGGTAAAATCCTCCTTCTAGCTCAAATTCCAGTTAGAAATTCAGTTCTTGACGGGAACTATTTTTCCAGGCGTAATAACATTGGGCTAAATCATCAGTTAAGTCATCGCCTCGGGTCGCTCTGTGATTAAATGCTGTGATCGTGAAGTGTTAATTATTTGTCCGATATGCATCGACCTCAGGTCAATCACACAAAACGATCATTTTTCGTGCCTTTAACGCCGCCGGACTCCTGCTGCTGGAGCGTTCTCCCTCAGGACGAATAAAGATCCGAGTATTGAATGCATCTTCTGGACAAAGTTCACAACCATATGTTCACGGCGACCGAGTGGAGACCTTTCAGCGATCGTTGACAGCCATTACTCCTGAATCAGGAGGGTTCCCTAGAAGACCATCCATCCGCTCGGATACGCCGAGCCGATGGATGCCCATATTGGGCCTTACATGGTCGGGTCAGGGTTCGGCGACCTTTCTTGGTCATCAGTGTGTTGCATCAACATTAAGGTGAACATTAAATTTACTTATGACACCAGAAAGCCAATCATTGTGTCTACTCGTCAAATTAACCTGATAGAACGTTTTTTTCATGTAATTATACTGTATTCTTGCAGAACACGTTCTAATAAAAGGTGCTACAATTAATAAACTTATTATTATGCATTTTTTGAGTTTTCCAAATGTGAAGAAATTCCTCCTCAGATGTCACATGAATGAGAACAGACCAGTGTTTGCATTAGACAGCCGTCTGCCTTAATCCAGTTTCACTCTTCACGCCAATCAGCGTTTTCATCTTCGTTACCGTGACAACAAGCTCTCTGCCAGATGATTTTCATAGAAATGATCTGAAAACAAACGCCTGCCTGGAAGTTAACAATTAAAATAACGTTAAAACCACAACGAACTTCAGATTTCCGACACTTCAGCAGTCGAAGCTGAACAGCGTTATTGTGACCACATTCACAAGTTGCAGGTTCCCGTAGTTAAAAACATGATGGCGAGCTTCGGGGAAAGGGGTTTGGCGAGTAAAGCTAGCGGTCACGTGATGTGTGGATGTGTTACATGGCCGGCGGGAGGACGTACCGGTTTGAGACGCAGCTGTCCGTTCAGGTTCTCCAGCAGCCCGTGAACTCTGGACACTCGCTTGTCGCTGACCTGAGACAACATGACGAAACAAACAAACAAGGAAAAAACAGTCCAAAACGATTCAGATATTTTCAGGATATGGTGTTTAAAAAGCTGCATGGTGTTTGCTGCGGGTATTCGTGGTCCCCAGAGGATGAATCACAATAACTTTGGTGAAAAAACACAAGCTGCTTTCCACACTACTTCCTTTAAATTTGTACAAAAAAACGATGAATGGTCCAACTTTCCTCCTGTAAATTGCGTATTAATATGGTTATTGTTTTGTTTGTTATTATAATAATAAGAATATTTTACAAAACTCTGCGCTGCATGCGGAGTCAGGGCCGGTAAAACCAGTGTTTTTGAGATTCTGAATTTTAGTAGAAGGCTGTGATGACTTCAGTAGTACAAAAACAATATTGTACCCCCATCAGAAATGACACGATCAGGAGAACAGAGTCCTCCGGTGGTTGAGTGGAGGAGCTGCAGCTGAAACAAGTGTTTGTTTTTTCTGGATGTGTATGTGGAATTATTGATTTCTTATTTTAATAATTAATATGACATGAGACTCAGTTAGCTTGTAAAAAAAAAAACAGAAAAAAAATGTAGAAATGTCCCTCATAGGGACAGTTTTTACTTTCTACTTTGAGTACATATCCAAGCCTGTACTTTTTCCACTTTTACTTGAGTAAGGAAGTAGAATCAGTACTACTTTAGAACACATATATCTATATTTGAGTATATTCACATTTGAGAAAGTAGAACCATCTTTTTATTTTTGTCAGAAATATTTTGAGCATTTTTTAATTTTCTGTCAATCTACAAATTCAATCATTTCGGTTGTACTTAATTTATTTAATTTATAAAAAATAAAAAAATTAGATACTTTTTGTATATTTGTCTGCAAAATCTTAATTTGTAGAGTAAATAAAGGTGTCAGATATAAGTAATATATTTGCCTATGAGATGTAGTGGAATAGAAGTAGAGCGGAACTCACTCCCAGGAAGGGCCCCCTGCCCAACACCGTCTCCCCCGGCGGCAGGTGGATGGGATCCCCGCCTCCACCGGCACCGTCCACCGGGATGAGGTCGAAGCCGGACATCTGCTCAGCGGGCGGCTTCAACCCCGGGTCACTGCGGGCACTGGTTTAGAAAAACACACCACGATACATCCGCCATTAAGTGACGTGAACTCTGGACGTTAGGACAATTAAATCGGGGTTTAAAGAGCTTCCCCTAACTTATGTTTACCCCGTTGCTCCGTCTGAGCCCAACGAGTAGCCAGCTAAGGTCACAACCAGCCATGCAGTAATTCAAGTTTACCTGTGTCTACCTGTCGTGGAGGCTCTGTGGATCATTAAGCGACTTCCAGGCTAAAAAAAGAAAGCGAAGGCTCAGAGAGAACTCACAACTTTCGCTCTCGGCTTCATAGGATTCAAAACTTCCGGGATGCAGGGGAGCATGCGCAGTAGACGTCTGGCGCTACTCGTTAGATTTCGTGACGCCGAATTCCCTCCCGATTCTCGCCAATTTAAAATGTTCTTATTTATTTGCGGATTATGAATTGTCTTAAAAATAAATGTCAAGACGGTTCATGAAAACGAATTAATCCTCACACACGGTCTCAATGAAGCACGGGAATAAAAACATGTATGCCGAATTAAAAACCTATATGGATTCATTAATAAACCCTATATAAATGTATTTTTATTAACACGAATAATTCTCAAATTAACAATAATATTTCAAATGGCAAAGAATCAGGAGGGAATTCGGCGAAACGTGTGGCCAGAAATCTGGTTCAAAAGGACAGAGCGACCCTGACCACTTACACGCATGCGCACTTTATCAGAACGTGACGTGTGTCTTGTGTGTAAACAACCGTTGGGGCATTTAAACGTTGAGCTGTCAGACACGGAGCGACCACACTGCCGGTAAGAAACACGCATTTAAACCAAACTTTTACTCGTTTCGTGCTTGAATACGACGGCGGACCTTCTCTGTCAGCGTTGTCCTGTTAGGAAAATAAGGTATTTAGTCTGAAGACGGCCAGGGTTTTACAGCTCGCTGTTAGCTAAGCCAGCTAGCCGTGAGCTAGCTAGCTGGGCGGAGGTCTCATGCAGCTGAACGTGACTCCGAACAGTACAATCTGCGTTTCCCTTCTATGAGATTCACTCTCGATGCAGAAATGTGAAGCTTTGCCTTCATCCACAAACAAGTAATGTCAATTTGAACGGACTACTGTATTATTATATTGTTATTTTGGGCTTTATAATGGCTGATAATCTGCAAATCAAATTGTTTTTTGCCAACGTGACACCCGTTTTAGGGATAGGTAGTCCTTGTATGCATATTATTATTATGAATTTGCACCCTATTGACCTGTTTTATATTACTGGTGTTTTTACATTTTTTGCACCTTATTGATAATCTTTATTGTTTATATGTTGTTTAAAAGCACCCTACATATTTACACTCTTACAAGTTTAATACTTGTATTTATTTATAAGGTGATAAATGTTATGTTTGAGGTATTAGAGCCTCTGGTGGGACCCCTCCTGTTGCGTTTGTACATTATAATTATGAAATTTTATAACATTTTCTTCAACATAAAATAAAGAGGGTTTTTTTTCTCCATCCTTATATCTTCAAAGTGGTCGCCAGATTCCTGTAGTATCCTGAACACTGAGATGAAGCTCCGAATATAATCGGTGACTGGTATTTTATTGCAGATGGTGATTAAAGAAATAAACACTGATTGTGGTGAATTTCCATCGGGATAATCGTGAATATCGTCACAAGTGGGACAAAAAAAGACCTTGAAAATATTTGTTTCTTAACAAAATGTGAAGTGATACCAGTATGTTCAAATGCCTTTTTAGGTGTATTTTGCTGACTATCGTACACTGAATCATAATTACTTTGGCCCAGATAACTGACCTGAAATTGTCATATCGTCCGATCAGTGACTTTCTGATTGTGAGATGCTGTGTCCCTCCGTTTCTCCCAGACTGTTTGGAACGGCTGAACTCTGAGCTATTATGCAGCACGACTCCACGAGGATGTCGCCCGTGTTCCTCCCATCTAAAAGAAGACCCTCCCCGATATCCGCCAGCGACGACCCCACCCCTGAAAACTTCGCTGAAACGCTCCCGACAGAAATGAGCGAGAAGATCTTCAGCGAGCTGGACGCCGGGAGTCTGTGCAGCGCCTCGGGGACCTGCAAGTTGTGGCATTGCATCATCGAGGACAGCGACCAGGTGTGGAGGAGGCAGTGTCTGCTGGTCCGAGCCGTGTGTCAGAAGGAGGTCGACGGGGACAGGAGGGCCGGCCTCTCCTGGAAGGTGGGTCAACTTGTAAGAAAAAACCAGGAAACACTAACAAGAAATGGAGGCAAAACATATCATAGAGGTCTCTGGTCTCATGGAGGTCTAGATAGTAGCTCACATTAGTCCAGAGACCAGACTATGTGTAGAAACCAGAGACTGTCTGTGATCGAAACAACAAGGTCTCTGCTGTATTTAAGTGAATACAATAAAATGTGTTTGATGTGAAAACACCTTAAGAGACCCCAACTTAAATAGTTGGTTGTTCTAGAGGCGACGACCATATTCACTAAATGCTGCCTACCAGTATTTCTTTATTCTTGCCCCCTAATAGCTCTATAAGGCAGCCTGCTCCGCTCTGTTTAAAGGCTTCATTCACAAAAATGCCACCAAACGTGATAAGAAGAACTTCACAGGATCGACTCGAAAAGACTTGAGATGTCAAACAGGCAAATGGAAAATATCAGACGAGGCTGTAGACTCTAATTCATGGACACACTTTAATTTAATGCTCCTCTGATCCTCCCGACCTCTGACTGTCTCCTCTCCGAAGGTCACGCTGGTGAAGAACTACACGCGAAGCCGTCTGAAGAGAGACTGGCTGAGGGGTCGATACAGCCACGTCCGGTCGGCGGACGAGCTGATTGGCAGGAAGATGACGCCGCTCGACGCCGAGACCTGGGGAGAGATCCTGCAGGCCGAGCTGGACAGATGATCCGGACCACGTTCAGGATTTTATTCAAAGCACCTCTGGTATTTCTGAGTACCCGTTTGTTTGTTTTTTTTAACTCTAATATATTTTTATACAGTTGTACATAATTATCTTCTTTTTTTTTGTACTTTTTTTTTTTTAAAGAAAAAAAAAAGGAGAATGGAGAAAATGAAACATTTGGGGGTAAAATGAATTGATACAATTAAGTGTTTCCATTACTTTGATGTAAAATGACCAGATGTGAGAAGTACAAATACTATACTTAGGTAGAACTTTCAGGTATTTGTACTTTAGTATTTATTTGTCTGACAACTTTTGAACTTTTCCTCTCTACATTTTAAAACAAATCTGCACTCAATGTATTTTCAAAACAGCCTTGTTTCTTTAGGTGTAATGCATTTCAGGTGAATTATGGATTTTCTTTAGTTGAAATGTCCTTCATAGGGACACTTTTTACTTTCTACTCTGAGTACATTTGAGAGCCTGTACTTTGTCACTTTTAAATGAGTAAAGAAGTTGAATCAATACTTTGACTTTTAGTCTTTTTGAACACAAGTATGGGTGCTTCTACTTGTCTGGAGTTTTGACACCCCTGACAATGGCCAAGATGCAATGAACAACATTGTTGTGAAGCGGGTTTGAGTACTCTTTCTGGCATTTCCGATGCTGTTTGTTGGATGTCTATTATTGTGCCGCAAAGAGCGCTCAATACAACGATAAAACAATACCTGCCTTGTATTTTAAAGTTTTAAAATTCGAATTTTACTGCATCTGTAAAAACATATTGTGTTCTCATGCAAAAAAAAAAAAACCCTGGTTAATGTTTGTCATGTTTCAGCTGTAAAGTCTCTCTCTAAAAACTGAACTGATCAGAGACAAGCCGGCAGAATGAAGTACAAGAAAAAGACGAGTTGTTTCATTGTGATGGCAGCTGGAAATGTCAGATTTCACAAAATATTTGGGGTTTTCGTATTTTACAGAATGATAGAGGAAAAAAACGACAAAAAAATATGAAAGAAGAAGGGCAGAAAGGTGAGATAATTTCAGGAAAAGGAATAAGGGGCACATTGATTATATTGGTATTTTCTTCTTTTAACCATGATTTGAATATATCTAGCAAAATAATTCTACAATATAACAACAAAATACTCAAGCAAATAATAATATGAATATACATTATACATATATATGTATATACATATAAATAAATACAAATATAGGCCTATATTTTTTTTATATTTTTTTTTAATTTGTGAAAATCAATTGTAAGATTAATATATTTATTTGTTGTTGTTGTTGTTTTTTACTATCAAAACATTTCAAATCAGCACCGGGGAAATAAAATGTCTCACCATAATAGATTTATCGACAGAATAATCCCGACAGCGCTCTGCCTTTTATTTTGAAGGACGTCACCGGAAGCCCCCGCGCTGCACAGCTCGCCCCTGGTCCCTCCTCAGCATCCCCGCATCATCCGCTGTCTTCTTCTCCTCCTCCCTCAACACGGGACCTCGAAGCGTGACCCCCCTCACACGGACCGGGATCATGGACGACGTCCCTCCGATCATCAACATCTCCATCTCCCTGCGGATCCAGCCCAACGAGGGACCCGTGTTCTTCAAGGTGGACGGAACCAGGTTCGGCCAGACCAGGACCATCAAGCTGCTCACAGGCTCCAAATACAAGATCGAGGTGGTGCTGAAGCCTGGGAACGCCGAGGCCACGTAAGAAGGGGACATTCAGATCAATATTGTATTTATTTCTTATTGTTGTCTTTATTATCGGGTGTTCAGCGGGAGGTCACGTGGTCCTTTATTTGAATAAAATAAGAAATAAATAATAATGAATACGGAACAGCGCCGTGCACGTCCGCGGCCTTCCCTCCTCCTGCAGCTGCATCCGATATCCGATACCAGCCTGAATAAGTCATCATGAGGATCGTGTGTGTGTGTGTGTGTGAGTGTGTGTGTGTGTGTGTGTGTGATGGTGATTTTTTTATTTTTTTATTTTCATCGCGTCGTCTCTCTGCTGATGTACAAAACAGACAGGCGCAGGGCGGGGTCCACGTGACCACACTGAGCCTCAGTGACGTCATGAGGACGAAGGTGGAGATGAAATAACACTGGAAATGGAAAATAAAATGGAAGACGAGTAAAACGGATCATTCAAGTTCTGAGGATTCAATTAATTAATAAAATGTATACATTATAATTTTCTCACCTCATCAAAGCAGCTAAACTGCTGTAAAAAAAATCTGCAGGTGTTGCCAGGTTTGACCAGCCAAAGTGACATAATGAGGTAAAATCATAGAAAGACCTACGTTTAGGAACTGGGCGTAGTCATGGTAACGCCACCCGTTGGTTTGTGGACTCGTTAGTCTGGAGATCAGCATTTTTTGGCTGCCGCCATCTTTGCCATCTTTTTTTTCTGCAACCAGTGAAAGGAAGTGACCATATTTGGACTGTGGAGGAGGGACGGGTGGATCTGATGAACACAAGCAGCAGAGTGGCACCTTACTGGATCTGGATCCATGTGGATTCTGGTGTGAAGCTGCTAACAAAGTTAGCTTCATATTTCAAGGTTTAGTGTTAAAGTCATCTTAGTAGCTAACTAGCATTAGCCCCGCCCCCTAAAGCATCCCCTGCTTTCTGGTCTGGTGGACTCTAAATGGACCATAATGTACTAAATGAACATCATGCTGGATTGAAGAAGACTTGAAACTAGAGATTGAGACCATAAACTCATGTTTACAATGTTTACTGAGATAATACATCAAGAGAGAAGTAGGACCATTTTCTCATAGACTTCTATACAACCAGAGAGGAGTCGCCCCCTGGTGGCCAGCAGAGAGAAGTAGGACCATTTTCTCATAGACTTCTATACAACCAGAGAGGAGTCGCCCCCTGGTGGCCAGCAGAGAGAAGTAGGACCATTTTCTCATAGACTTCTATACAACCAGAGAGGAGTCGCCCCCTGGTGGCCAGCAGAGAGAAATAGGACCACTTTCTCATAGACTTCTATACAACCAGAGAGGAGTCGCCCCCTGGTGCCCAGCAGAGAGAAGTACGACCATTATCTCATAGACTTCTATACAAGCAGAGAGGAGTCGCCCCCTGGTGGCCAGCAGAGAGAAGTAGGACCATTTTCTCATAGACTTCTATACAACCAGAGAGGAGTCGCCCCTGGTGGCCAGCAGAGAGAAGTAGGACCATTTTCTCATAGACTTCTATACAACCAGAGAGGAGTCGCCCCCTGGTGGCCAGAACCGGAGGTTGCCGCCTGGGTAAAATCCAGGCATCGGTCGATCAAGGGGGATCAGGGCTTAATTTGCAGGTGTCCAATCACTTGAAAGTCTTTAATGAAATGACCGCCTCCCCTCCTCTTCCTCTTCCTCTTCCTCACAGCAACATGAACATCGGAGGCATCATCTTCCCTCTGGTGCAGCAGTCCAGGGACGAGGACTCGGTGGTCTACCACGGCCTGTATGACACCGAGGGGGTCCCGCACACCAAAAGCGGAGACCGGCAGCCCGTCCAAGTCAGCATGGAGGTAACGACAACCGGGGTCCTTTAATGAGATATGAGATATCAGACGGCCGTTAATCCATCCAATCAAATGAGCACGATGGTGATTTTTAACCTCTCTCTCTGTCCAGTTCAACAAAGCGGGGACGTTCGAGACGGTCTGGCAGGCCAAGTACTACAACTACTACAAGCGGGAGCACTGCCAGTTCGGCAACAAGTTCAGCAGCATCGAGTACGAGTGCAAGCCCAACGAGACGCGGACCCTCATGTGGATCAACAAGGAGGCGTTCAACTGAGTGGGCTCAACAACAACAACCAAGACATTAGTGGCATCGGGACTACCTTTGAACATCAGCATCACAATAAAAAACGGACAGCCTCATCTTAAAGGCGTCGAGTCGGTAAAGGGGAGGGGGGGGTCTGGTATCTGTGTGTGTTTTTTAAAATTAAAAATAGGAGAGAAAATAGCTGTTTGCTCTGCTGGTCTTTAATGCTGAAAGTGGCAGTCCATAAGATCTGAGATGCGTTGCTTCTAGCGGCCTCTCTGGTGGTAGATGGAACTGCAGGCGAACCTCTGGGACTCATCTCCCTCACCCAACAGTGTGACTGTCCCTCATCTGCGTGATGCCTTCAAATGCTCCACGCTGAAAGGAGGTCCGTGTTTTCCCTCGTTGGCGGTCATTTTCCTTCTTCACTTCCGTTAGTTTGTTGTTTCTTTTTCTTGGACTGGAAGTTGAAGTCTTTGCGCTAAGCTAGGCTAAAAACAGGACCTCCCCCTTCTGGAACGCACAGAAACTTCATATTAATCTTCTCATCTCAAATAAACAAGCGTTCTGTAAAAACAAGCAGAATGAACAGAAGCCTTTAAAATTGTGTGCAATAAACCAAGATGATTAAATGCACCACGAGGGGCCCCCAGCTTAGGCTTATTTATAAAACAGAACGAGAATAATACGATGTGTGAGAGCGTGAACGCCATAGATTTTGACCTTTCCTTACGTGTTTCGTATTTTGTTATTTTATAGGAAAAATCCACCCAAAACAACAATCTTCTTCTTTGTGGATAACCGGCTAATTTCAGACGCTGTGACGTCACATTCAGATGTTTCCAGCGGCGGGAAATGTGATTCTGGCGGCTGTAGAAATATTTATATTATATTTATATATATATATATTTATATAATTTAAAAATCTAAATTAACGAAACAGTAAACATTGGTTCGGTTCTGGCGTCAATCTGCAAGAATCCAAGTGTGAATCAAAAATGTCAGAAAAATGCCCCGAAAACACCAAAACCCAACAGATTCCGCCTTTCAGTACATGCTGACTTCCTGTACGTAGTTTTTAATTTCAAATTTAAATGTTCGGTAATTTCCTAAAAAAACAAAACAGCTGGTTGCTGTAGTCTTTAGCTAACAAAAAAGAGATAAAAAAGTGTTTGTCTGGGACTATTTTCTGCGTCGGATTAATCTACGTTTTTGGTGCTCTAGTGTTCGTGGCAGCAGGACGGTGGATGTGTGTGTGTGTGTGTGTGTGTGTGTGTGTGTGTGTGTGAGCTCTACAACACAGAGGAGGGGGAGGATGAGGAAGAGGCTGAGGAGGAGGAGGAGGAGGAAGATGCATCAGGCCGAGATACACGATCAATATGTTAGTAGAAAACGTCACTGTCGGTTTTGGTCTTTTTCACAGGATTTGTTTTATTTTCAGTCATTTGTGTCTCCGTTTTCTCAAGTGCATGACTGTTTTTGTAGGATATCTCAAGGTATAAACAGTGCTGTTATGTTATGTGTTGAACTGAGGAGTATAAGTGTCAAATAAAATAGTATGCTGAACCAATATTATTGTACAGTTACAATCGCAGTTATTAGAAGTAAACGCAGAGGTGTCAGAAGCACAAGAAGATACTCGTGTTCATAAAGACTCTGGTAGAAGTACTGATTCTACTTCTTGTGAAAAAGTACTCTGGAATGTACTTAAAGTAAAAAGTATACCTATGAAGGACATTTTCTACTGTTTTTTGTGTGTGATATTAATAAGAAAAATATTCCCTCACATGCATGACAACTAAGATAACAAGCCAGTTTTGTAAATGTGAGGAGTAGAAAGGACAGATATTTGTTTTAAAATGTAGTAAACGTAAAAAATTGTCAGAAACATAAATACTCCAGTAAAGTACAGATACCTGACAATACTACTTAAGTACAGTAACAAATTATTTGTACTTCGTTACTTCCCACCTCTGAGTAAAAAATACCACTTGGTTAAAATATTCTTTTATATGTAAAAACCCTGCATTGAAAATGTTATTTAAGTAAAAGTATGTAATTATAATCAGGAAATGTACTTAAAGTATTGAAGAATAGTGTGATGACTGTTACAGTACATCATCAGATTATTATTCCTCAGCATTCCTATAAAAGCAGGATTTCACTGTCATCTTTTGTTGAGATAAAGTTCATTTTAAAATATTAACTAATGAATATTACTTGAGTAAATGCACTTCAATTTAGCTTTAAAACACTAGATATTACTCTCCCATTTTCAAATGTGCCTCATAAATATCTCACATATAACAGAATGTAAAGCACAGAAACTATAATGTATAGTGTCACGTTAGAAGCAGTTTATTGTGCATGCTGCTGCTGTGATGTCGGCCTAAATGTAGGGTAAAATGCAAAAAGAAAAAGGTCAGGCTTCATTTAGGTCTACAACAGGATTGTGCTGTGATGAAAACATGATGAGTATCATTGGGATCTGTGATGTTTTTCTTCCTCAGCAACGATGAGCTCCAGAGATGGAGAGAAAACCCTGGATGTGCTGTACATTCTCTCCAAAGATTGTCTGCGTTTAAGATGATGAGTCACTCTGCCCAAATAATAATAAAAAAAATAATAATTTCAACCTGAGAAAATAGTTTCCAGGCAAATAATGTCAAGGTTGCGATTTCCAGCTGATCCACGAGGCTCTGTAGTGACACCAATGTCCACAGTTTCCAAAGAAAAATGAATGCAATTAATTATAGCTTTTCAAAAAACAAATAATACTTAAAAAAAAGAAAGTTCTAACATGAGATTACATTAATTCATCCTTAATTTAAGTTAAGATAAACAAAACCCTTTATTATTAATGTAAAGAAGAGAGCAGTGCAAAATACAAAATAGAATAAAAAACATACAAAGAAATACAAAAATAATATAAAGAAAGGGAAATAAGGGGCACAATTGCACACACTTTTAGTATACATTTTAAAAAATAAATTAAAAAATATTAGAATCTTAGAAGATAATAATCGGCCCACCCCTACTTTTCCCCCCAACCTCCTATTTGTGATTCAATATTTGTTAATATGAAATAGAGTGATTCCTCTGATTTATAGACGAGCTTCGGTTTGCACCTTCCACTCCTCCCTCCCTCCCCCTCCCTCTCTCCCTCTCTCTCTCTCTCTCTCTCTCTCTCTCTCTCCATACCACCAGCTCCTCTCTCTCCCCCTCTGCGGCTCTATCTGCTGGCGCTGCAGTGAATCTCTTCCCCCGCTGTCAGAAACCGTAAAGTCGGGACAGCCGGTGGTCGGTATCTCCCCGTTAAAAGTCAGAAACCCTCGCTGAAACGTCGTGTTAATCCGACCGCGTCGAGCCGTCAACGGAGCTTTAAATCACTCTCCCCCCGAGCAGCTGCAGACCCCCTCCCGCGGCAAAAATGGTAAGAAAAATATCTTCTTCATTTTTCTTTTCAAAATTATGTCAGTTTGCTAAAATAAAAAAATAAAAAACCCGAGCTTCTCCTCCTTCGACTGCCCTGTTAGCTTCAGAACTAGCAACGCCAGGCTAACCTAGCTAACGTTAGCACAGTGCTGACATTAGAAAAAAATGGGGACGTTTTTTTGTTTATGTCAGTATTGTTTTAATATTGTTGTTATTTATGCTTCTTCCGACTGACGCGTTGTCACCCGTCCACGTATAACGTAACGTCGATGCGGTGGCTCGCTGTAATACCCTCACAAGGCTAGTTAGGTGGCGATGAAATAACGTACAGAAATACTAATACGGTTTTGCTAGCAGCTAGCTTAGCTAACCTAGCTAGCTAAGCTAGCTGGAGGTGCGTCAAGTGCGCAACACGGTAACGGCGGAAGTGTCGTAACATCAAAGAATAAATCAAAATAAAAGCTCATCATCATCTTTCATATAATAACTAGCACTACAACTAAAGTTAATTGTCATTATTAGTATTTTGCCAGTTATGGTAGTGCAAACATCGCTGCAGACGGTTAAACAATAGTATTTTATTTCTTGGTTTGTCCCGCCAACATCCTTAAAATTCAAACGTATGCATCTTATTTTGGCAGCGATTTGGTGGCGGAGGAAGTACTCGGATCTTGTTCTTGGGTAAACGAAGTAATGCCACACTGTAGAAGTACTCTGTTACAAGTCAAAGTACTTCAGAATTTTACCTGAGTAAAAGTATAACCTTAAGTCATATTTATTATAGTTTCTTATATTATTACACACACATTCAGCATGATTTAATATTTTATTTAGACATTTACCAGAGGGCACCATCTTGTTAATGCAAATGCTTTGAAGTCATTTTAAGGCAAAATGTGAATTGTGTTTTGCACAACAATCTTGTGGTTCTCAACAGTTAAATACATTTATTTTTTGCCTGAAATTAAAAGGAAATAAATAGACGGAATGTGTGGAGAGGGAGAGAGAGGGAGAGGGATTAGAGTTCCTGGAGACGTTTGCGTGGTATCCGGCTTAGTGACGGTTTTAAAGGTGTAAAAGGCTGCATTGGGAGCACGTCAACATGCAGAAAATAACTGCTTTTGTCAATTTATTTAGAAAATGATTAACATTCAACAGTTGCTCTTTGACCATAATTTGTGCTCGAACAGTTAAGCCACTCAAATACTGGCATGTAGTGAATAAAAAATTAATAAACAAATAAATCTTAGAAATATCTTTAATGTAAATGTAACAAAATAATTAAACCACGTAAACATGTAAATAAAGCAAGGAGAAGCTTGGATAACAACACACACGGAGGGAGAGAGCTACTTCAATCTCTGCTCAGATAGACATTTACTCCATTATATTTTTACATAGAGATAGTCGTTTGTTGCTATATCAATGCTCACAATGTTAAATACAGATGTTATAAGCATTAATTCTTCCAAAACATTAAATCAGAAGCCACAAAGCACCTGCACAGAGAAACCTGGTTGCTTCTAGTCCTTCCTAATCCTTTGTTAAGCCTTCTTGGATTCAATATGAAATCCTTCTTATGATGTTACACAGAACCAAATCATCCCGAGGTAGACAGCTAAGGACTTTGAAGGACTAACCAAGTTGGTGAAGCAGTGAATGTTTCCTCAGTTTGTGGAGGCAGGCAACGGTTATTATTGTCAGTGCAACACACACACGCTGGCCACGTTACATCACACTAACAGACAAAGTATCTGGGATGTACCATTCCAGGAAGCAAATGTGATCTGATTTTTTTTTTTGTGGAGGATTCGTGCGTCGTCGACGCTGGGGAAAAAGGCCCGCTGGTGTATGTCGTAACGCTCACACGCCGCCGGCGAGTGCTTCCCTTTTTTTTTTTAGAGTTCAAATCTTAATGCGAATTAAAAATGGATTGATGAATCTAAAATTGTGTGGAAAATGATTACCCTAGTTCTGCCACGAGTAAGAATACACCCACACTGAGGCAGCTGAATTTGAAAACACATCTTTTTTTTTTTCTTTCTCTCTCTCTCCGTTTGTGCACACCAAACCGCTGGTTTGAGCTGTGTTTTAGGAGTAATTTCAAAATAAGGGAAAGCCAAGCTTTACAAAAAACAATGTGAAGTTTGCCCTTTGTGATCACTCATTATAAATACAACAGTGATGTTTTTCAGTTAATTTAATTATACTTTATTTTGCCAGGATAATCCATTAAGTATTTTTGCGGCATTCAGGGAAGTCCTGATTATTTTGTGTTACACCATGTGATCATGAATTATTGATCATGAACTGATGCCTCAACCATGGACAGGAATTACTGTTTACCTGGTCAACAAGCAGTATTTATGCCCTGCAATCAAGACGTTATTTTCTGCTTGTTCAGATATAAGTTGTGAGTTTGTATGTGTTAAAACGCAGCATGCAGATGTTTATTCAGCCGACACACAGCAGACAAATCAGACCGTCCGTCCCACTAATGCACACTATTTGGCGCTCAACAGTTTTTTTTGTTGGCTGACTTAATGCGATATAACGGCATCGTTATGGCAACGGCATACAAGTATACTTAGAAATCGCAAGGGGATGATTTTCAATAAATATAAATGCAGACGCTGCTGCGCTCTTTGATGCTGTATGGATGTGATCGGTTGTAGTGCACAGCGAGCGCCACCAGAGGGCGGTGGGAATATTACCGTAACGTTACAGGACTTTGTTTTCAGGGGGGTTCAGTCTTCCTCCAACTACAAAAAGTAATTTCTAGCTGCGATTATTTAACTGCCAGTCTGTTGCCACCACTCCACTGATCACGCTAAAGGCGGGTCCACACCGCACCGACTGCCCGACTCGTGAAGTCGGGCTACTTAACATGGCAGACTCGAACAACGACTTGGGCGGTTCACACCTACGGAACTACAGCCGACACCATACGTTCCGCGCTTGCGCGAGATGTAATGTCTCCAAAACAACAGGCGGCGCTAATCTGTATTGTGCGCCAAAAAACACGAAAACCGGAAGTAGGCGGTCCTCTCTAGACCACCTTCTTCGATTCCACTGGTTATCTGGTATGTTTACATCGTCACTTCCGGGCTTCACTGATTCTCTAGTCAAGCTGCTAGCCTCCACCAATCAGAATGGTAAAAGAGTCACCGACTCGCATGGCGGATTACACATTTGAATCGGCTGAAATGAACGCCGACGTGGGCCGATTCGAGCGACCACACCAAGCAGACTCATGTCACGGAGGCCGACTCTCTCAAAGACGCCAATTTTCGGTCCGGTGTGGACTCCCCTTAACAATGATGGTCGAGAGAGAGTGTGTACGAAGTCACGCAATGTTATAACTACGCATGGGATGATAGAAAAATTTCACGTCGTGAAAAAATAGGCATCCCCAAGCCTATTTCTGACTGGAACAGGAGGAGGGAGAACAGTTTTTTACGACATTTTTAATATGATTTCCGAAAATGTCTTAAACGTGTGAATCCCACATCATTATGCATTTTGAAATTCAACCAGCTGAATGTGGCTTTTCACTTTCCAGTCTGGCCTCAAAAGTCTGTGTGGTGCAAATTCTTTTGTCATCTTTTCATGTCCACAAGGGATTCAAAGAAACCCAGAAAAAATCCCCAACCAAGCATTGTTGTGCAGTCGATACGACAGTTGATATCTTTTTGTTTTTGTCCCGACCGGAGCGGCGGTCAGCAGTTTGATATTCCTATCGGACGCTGTCCGGTTGCAGCACCAGCAGCTTAACTGTCGTTTACGCCGTGAAGCAGTGTCACTCAGATTCATGTCAGAGATCTAAATCATGCGGCAGATAAACCGAGGCTGAGGTGGGGTTACCGTCCACCGTCCCTAAATACACAGGCACATGCTTGATTGTAGGTCAGATTCATAAGCTAATTCCTCTTGGTGGTGTGATTGACCCGATTAGCTTGCCTGCTTAGCTGTTAGCACTCGCAGTGTAGTACTGGTTATGTTTTTTTTTTCATTTTCAACGCGTTTCATTGTGTTTGAGTAGACTTCTTTCGACAGCTGCAGTTTTCGGAGGTGTGGTGGAGGTTCATGTGACCAGAGGAAATGGCAATTTATAATGTTTTTATTGGCTGATTCCCATTTTTTTTAAATGTTTGACCTGCTGATTTTTTTATTTTCTTCCTAAGAACTAAACCACCATCCTGGAACTGTTAGGAAAAATAATTTCAACTGTACCGAAGTCTGTAATCCGTCAAAAATGATGAACTCTTTTGTTGCCATCTATAGTTGTATAAAACGAAATTCAAATTCATATGAAATAAGAGTATGATTTTATTGAAATTCTTTGATTTGAGCTGCTTAGAGTTTGTGACACGGGGATAATTCATTCACTAATATCTTATTTTCTATTGGCATGAAAACATCTCCTTTTTCAAGATTACATTTGAACACATCATGATACCAGACTCTTTGAACGTGGGCTTTTCCTGGTCCTGCTTCACCGGGAGGCCTTCAGATATCTGCCATTTAAAAAAAAAAAAAAAAAAGAATGGTCAGCTACTCCTATATCATGTTTGTATTGTCATTGCAACATGAATTTAATACTGGCTGGTTTGTGATGGATGTTGGTGCAGCAAAGCATCCACTGAACGCAGGCGGAGGCGTAGAAGACAGGGTGAGGATGTAGTGGATCTGCATTAACTGAGACCTTGAATTAAACCGGAGCATGCAAAATGTGAAGTGAAAGTTGAATAGTCATTTTTTCGATGCAGACATTTGGATTTCTAAGTAGTAGCTGAGTGTGGCTGGTAAATGGTCTGCGTCTGCTGTGGAGATCCTTGGTTGTGATCCAGCTGCAATCACTTAATGCTGTTAATGCTGTTACACTCCGTGCTGCCTCAGGAGTGCGGTGATTTATTTAATGTACTCCACCGTTGTCAAGTTTGCATTTTCCTGCCACAAAAGTTTGATTCAGTCAGCTCGCTGAAATGGAATACCTTTTAATTTTTTTTAATCAAATTTGTGCTTTTAGGTTGCAGAATGTACTCCTAACAGGTTGTGTACATGCAGAAAAAAAAGAAGCTGCATGATGGTTCAAACAGACAATTAGAAGGGCAGAAAGAGACAAAGATCCCTCTGAGCAGTTAAATAGGGATATTTATCACTGAATTTGAGCTAGAAGGAGGATTTTAACAATGTGGTTATGAAGCTCGACGATTATTGAATACGGACAAAATGTAAACAAACTGTTTCGCAGTATCTCAAAAATTAAGCAACTTTGGTAAACATGGTAGAGATTTATGTGAAATAGGTGGCCGATGTTGTCAATGGACAATATTTACTTTCAAACAGTGGTATTGTTCCTTTAACGCACCACCGCATCCACCAAATATTAATGTCATGAGGAGCTCACAAGTACAAGGTAGACAGGAAACCCCATGTAGTGTACGAGGACCATGTGACGCCTGCGATCTGAGCCAAGTCTGTGTTGGCCTCGGTGTCAGACGGCAAGCTGGCACAGACCTCTGCATGTGGACTTCCCCTGAGGAGGGAGGAGGAATGTTGGAGCGGCTGGCACGGCATTCAAAGGAACCAAACCAGCTCTTCGGCCGGCCGACAGACGGAATAATTAAATCTGGAGTGAAACTGATTGAGGAAAACAAAATGGTCTTTATAGAACTATGTGGGTTTTAGCTGTAATTCTGCAGTATCTGGCATGTGTTCGACATTCAAACCACTCAATTCCTCTATTTGAAAATAAACTGATGTGTCACACCAGATTTTAGAGCTAAAATGATTAATTGATTAATCTATCAACAGGTAAAAAAATAATCAGTATTTTGAAAATCATTTCTGTAACCAAAGATTATCTTTCCAGTTTCTAAATTGTGAGTATTTGTGGCTTTTACACTAAAAACAAATCAATAATGCATCATTATTCAATACTTCAATTTGTGCTCCAACTCAACAAACAGTAAAATCCTTGCTTTTACATGAATACATGAGGAATAACAAAACATTTGTATGTTTATTAGTTTAACATTTTTCCACTTTGAGGAGTTTTAATACTGCTTACATGTTTATCAAGTAATATTTTCCATAGAGGGATTTAGCTTGTTAAAGTAATTTTTTAATGTGATATTAGTACTTTTACTTCAATAAAGAATCCGATTACTTCCCTCCAACACTGATTGCAGACCTTAAAGCCGAGGCTAATACATTTGTTGTGACTTCACCCGTCGGCTTCACAAACCTCTCAAACCTACTTGTCAACAATAAAATCACATTTTGCAACAGAGAAGGAAGCCAACTAATAAAGTAGAGATCCGACAAAAACATCTGGGTGCGGACAGAGTATTTAACTGCGTTAAAATACTTCAATAACCTTTTTCAGCAGACTCGGAAAGTGAGCGGTATCTGTAAAGTCAGCGATGTTTAACATGAAACCTCGGATAAGATTGTGTTTATGGCGTTAAGGAAGGCAGAATAAACGACCCGTTTTATTTGATTTAGAGATAATGTGGCTCTCGATACCAGTTGAGGAGGAAAGCTGCAGCCTGATTCAAGTCCTCGAGAGATGAGACGAGGCAAATCAAGGCGGCACGCTGGCCTAGTTTTCAGAGTCCAGATCATTCTGTCGCTCATGCATAATGAAGAGCACCAACAATCGGCTAAGAACAGAACACAGGAAGCAGAATAGTTCACCTTTTTCATTTGAGTTGATTTGACAGATTTGCCCCTTTTTTAGTATAAATGACAATGAATTTAACCATATTTCTAAATGTGTAAGCATTTATTGATGTTTGATTGTCAATATTCTCTCTCTTTCAGGGAAATGAAGCCAGTTATGCCCTGGACATGTGCTCGCACTGTAAGTAGGATTCATTCTTTTCAGTTGTGGTGTTTACGCAGTAGCTACGTTTTTATATATTTATTTTGAATATGAAAAAATGCTGGTGACATTCTGAGCTAAAGCAAAGCAGTAAAACATTTTTGGGTGTGGATTTATTTTTTGATGAATCCATTTGGAGGACAAACACTCCTTTTTAGTCTTATCTGGAAGCATTTTCTGAGTCAAGCTATGATGAATTTGCATTCTTATATGTGAAACACTTTTAAATATGCAGGAACATTGAATATATATATACCATTTCTTTTTTTTCAGTATTGTTATTGATAAAGTACAGAATTATATATATTTTAAAAATGAGTACAAACACAGTTTTCCCCAAACATGTTTTATTAATTCAACAGAATAAACACAACCAAATCAAACATCAGATTCAGTGCATAGTATTATTTTTGATCGTGTGGTCTGGTGGATTGCCCACAATCCACTGAGGATATCCGGCCCCGGTTAACAGGGGGCTGGGAACAATGGGCTCCGTCAAACCCTGAAGGGGGATCGCAGCAAGCACTAAGCTCACGGTCTGAGAAGTCGCAAGACATTTTTACTTTCACTTTCCCAGCCGAACTTGAGCCAGACGGTGTGGCGGGACGTTTGGCTATCCATGTGTCTAATCAAAATAATCAAAGGAAAAAAAAGATTTAAAAAACTAACCTAAGGAAGCATTAGTAGCCAATTATGTCCACTGGTCAGGTTTTGATACTGAAGTTTGAGCGCCCTAGGCAGGGGGAGATTTCGGACATGTTCACACAGACTTTGAGATACGATGGTGGCGGACGGTGATGGATGTGAACGTCGCCACATGCTGCACCTTCCTCCGCAGGCCTCTGCTGGCAGTCCAAACACACCCAACACTCCGAGGCTAAAAATGCCTCATCCCTCTGTAAAGGTCAGTGTCAGGGCTGCGGGGAAAACCTCGTTTATTTTTAGTCACGACAATATCCCAGTTTTAATTAGTTGGGAGCTTTGCACTGACACCCCCCACCCCCACCCACCCACCCTTAACTCCACAGAGGAGAGCTTGAAGCTTAATTAGAAAATAATGACTGATGCCTGGACCTACTTTTTGAAAAGCACCCCCCCTTCAGGAGCGCAGTAGTATAAGCTGAACATTACGTCAGCTGTTGGGAGGGGGGGGGGGGGGGGGTCCTAATGAGCTGTTAAAAGGGTGTTAAAGACTGAAGGGGTGGACCTAGGTAACACTTATGACCTCTCCTCCGTCTTTGACCTCTAAACTCAGAAAACCGCCCAGCCTTTCCTTGAACCTCCTGACCTGGAAAGTCGATACCAAATCTTTGGGTTTACTAATCTGCGAGCGAGCCCGACCCCGCTGACTGAAGCATCGGTTCACACAGGTGTCTCCGCTTACCGCAGTTGACTTTGGGGTCTTGCCTTGTAGGAGGAAGTCCCACCAGCAAGCCCTCGGGCGTCTCACTAAACCTCGCCAGTGTATTTGGCGAGGTCAACTGACGGACTTTGCCTGCTAAGGGATATTTATGGGGGTTCCCGATGCCGCCACGCCTCGGCTCGCCGCCCTTCTTTTCTTTCAGGCTCGGCAGCTGCATTCCCGGTTAAAATCAGAGCCGTCTCACTGTTACACACTCAGCCACTGACTTGCATTTAAAGAAACGCTGTGGATCTTCTTTTTGGCCACTAGAGGCACTGTGGAGGCATCTCTTTTACGAGAGGGTCGTCATTTTGTTTTGTCTTGCAAGTACTTGCAGCGAAGAAGAAGACTGAAGGCCAGTCAACATGGATGCAACTGGTTTAGCATGGACACAGAACTGGTGAAAACGGAAATCAACCCAACCCTATTTGGCAATATGTTTGCTGTGGCCTCACATCAAATGGCAAAAAATAAGATAAAGATATATTGTAGCTTTTTTTTTTTTTATTTACTTACTTTACTTTTTGGGGGTATTGTAAATTTGTGGCGAAGCACTGTTTCCTTCATGGAAGGGGGTCCCGGGTTTAAACCACTGTGCCACTCTCTGTGGACTGGAGCATGCAAGGCATTCAGACCTCTGGAACCACCCATCCATCCATCCATCCATTGTCTTCTGCTTATCCGGGGCCGGGTTGCGGGGGCAGCTGCCTGAGCAAGGACGCCCAGACTTCCCTCTCCCCGGACACTTCCCCCAGCTCCCCCGGGAGGACCCCAAGGCATTCCCAGGCCAGCCGGGCGACATAGTCCCTCCAGCGTGTCATGGGTCTTCCTCGGGGTCTCCTCCCGGTGGGGCATGCCTGGAACACCTCCCGAGGGAGGCGTCCAGGGGGCATCCGGTACAGATGCCCGAGCCACCTCAACTGGCTCCTCTTGATGTGCGGCTCTGGAACCACGCTTTTCCAAATTGCTTCCCCCTCTAACGCCTCTGTCATTGTGTGACGGCATGCTGTTCAGGCTGAAAGCCGCCACTCGCCCAACGTCTGGACGGACAGGCCCCGGACCCCTGTGACCCTGTAAATGAAAAAGAATGTCTGTGAGTTTAACGGAGGTTTAAATGGATATTCTCCACACGACCTGGGTGTCATGATCTGATGATAATATAAATATAATGCATGGGATACATGTAATGGAAAAAAAAAAGTCTTACTCTGACAGGGCTGATGATCAGAGGTGCAGAGTTTTTACCACCTTCATTAAGACCAGGATTGAAGAGTGGGAGGAGTTTGTCAGTGAAGGAGCAGCCAGTAACGGAGTAGATACGAACTGCAGCATCTACGTCATAGAAGGAGACCAGACCCTCCTCATAATCCACAAACACCCCCACCTTATGAGGCTGAGACTTCAGAGAGAGAAGGACCGGAGGGCCAGCAAGAGCGTAGAACTCATTTCCATTTTCCAAACTTATAGTCCAGTAACCTTCCTGAGGTCTCGGCTGGATTCTCCCCTTCCTGTTGATGGACTGTCTGGCCACTCCAAGATCCCATTCAGTCTTTCCTTCAACTTGAACCTCAAAGTAGAATCTGCCTGAAGAGAAACTCTGCTTTGCTAAGACACAAACACAATCAGAGAATCTCTTTGGGTTGTCGGGGAGATTCTTCCAAACACCATCATCACTAACTTCTTTTCCATCATTAGACAGGTTGAGATGATGATGTGCTGTATCAGGATCAAGAGTCACATCTACTGCATAGACCTGGACCCTCTTCAGCTCAGACTCAACCAGCTTCTTCATCTCTGTACTGAGCTTCTCCTCCAGCTGGGCCACAGCTTTCACCACAGTCCCCTCATATGATGCTGGATGAACTCTGACCTCTGTCCAGTCCTTGGTGGGTGGAGCAGCTTTCAGGGACGGGAAGCTTTGGAGGAGGAGGACGTGGTCTTCAGAGAGTGAGACCTTCTCCACCTCAGTGCTTCTCTTCTTCAGCTCAGAGATTTCCTGTTCCAGCTCTTTGATGAAGCCTTCAGCCTGTTTCTGTGCCGTTCTCTGCTTTTCTTCTGTAGTTTTGATGAACTCATTCTGGACTCTCTGAACAGACTCCATCAGACCAGTGAAGACCTGAACACCTTCTGCTATCACTCTGTCTGCATCTAGCTCACTGAGGTCGACTGAGTGTTTGATCTCCTGAATCTTCAGTTGTCTCTTCTGGATCATCTGCTGAGCTTCAGCCTATGTCTTCCCCAGCTCTGCCTTCTTGTCTTCATATTCTTCTTTCAGAGGAACAAACTTGTGATTCTTGTGGTCTAAAACGCTGCAGAGCATGCAGACACATGTCTGGTCGGTCTTACAGAACAGCTCCAGAGGTTTATCGTGCTTCCTACACATCCTGCCTTCCAGGTTCTCCACAGGGTCGATCAGCTGGTGTCTTTTCAGGCCTGACGTGGTCAGATGAGGCTCCAGGTGAGTCTCACAGTAGGAGACCAGACACACCAGGCAGGACTTCAGGGCCTTCAGTCTGGATCCAGTGCAGACGTCACAGGGAACTTCTCCTGGTTTGGCCTCCTGCTGCTCTGATCTGCTGCTGCTGGCTTTCTGTGGAGCCGACTGTCTGAACTGAGCAACCATCTCAGAGATGAACGTGTTGACGTGCAGCTCAGGTCTCGGGTTAAAAACCTTCTTACACATGGGACACAGGTACTGGTCTTTAGTATTCCAGTACATATCTATGCAGGTTTTGCAGAAGTTGTGTCCACATGATGTGGTGACTGGAAAGGTTAACAAATCCAGACAGATGGAGCACAGAAACTGATCTTCAGAATGTGGATAGTTTGCAGCAGCCATATCTACACACCTAGTGTGAAAGAAAAGAGAAACGCTTCATTTAAAATAGGTTTGATTACTTATTTAAAGGCATAATATGTAGTCACACTGGGAATGAGAATGGGCTGCAACCCTGCTGCTCATTGGGTGGACGTTACAGTTCGGTCTGTGTTCTCCTGCTGGAGAGTCCCGAACACAGCAAAATCCTAAGAAGATAGAAGATGGAGGCAGAGGGGCTGCATTCTCTGCAGATACAGACACCACCTCAAACTTGTAGTGGCTCATACCTGATGATTCAGAGGGATTATTTTTGTATCAGTCCATGCATTGTTTCTAGGAAATCGTTGCGTATGATACCTTTTATTAAAAAAGATAGAGGGATAGATATTTGTCCTTGCTGAAAATAATTCTGCGCTATACAGTATGTCTAATACACTTATACAGAAGACAATGAGAAAGTTAGACAACACAGGATAAAAAATGTTTTCACTCAACCCCCACCACCCGCACACGCACACACACACACACACACACACACACACACACACACACACACACACACACACCAGGACAGAAGACACAGACAAGAAACATGCATGATTACGGTTATTTTAAGTATAACGTATGATATTGGATAAAGTCATTAGCATCAAAAAGCAACAGACATTATGTTAAATATGCTGACCAACTGTTTAGTTTTTTTGACCAACGCATTGCATTTCCTCTGGCTGCTTCACATTAAGAGCTTCCCACTGATGGTGCTTTTAATGTGAAACGGCTCAAGGAAGTAGCAGGTAGGAAGCCGAAATAATAGCAACAAATGTAGGAGTGAGACTAGACCAAAGAGATTCAAGTCACTGAAGTCCCGACAACTGACCCAGAGAGACGGAACTGACCCAGAGAGACGGATTGAAGCTGTTAAAGTGGGTGACTGTACAGCGGGTCTGTTACACGGTCAACAGTTTCACAGGAACTTCCTGCCGAGTCGAGCTGAATGTATATGTTCTACTGGTTGTTTAAAGAGTCAATATTAGCAGCTGTACTCACCCGTGTTTGAGAAAGACGTGATGACGTCACTTTGAATCTTGTTTTCTGAGAAACAAACGGAGGTTAGTCTCGACTGCTGCGTTGCTGCCGCTCTGACCAACTTTACTTTCGTTTCTGGAGTGTGACGTCGCTCCGCCTCTTCCTGCAGCTCTGCTGGCGAGGCGTTGTTTCCTTCCTGTTTTTGAGTGATTACCCCATAAGTGACCAAGAAGTGTGTTCACTCCCACTACGGTGACTTTGGGCTTCTCATTCCTTTGTGTTGGGATCCATCTAGTGGTCGTTCTGTGTCATAACAGGTCAGTCTACATGGAGGCTGTTTGTTGTCGCAGCAGCGAGCCATAGAAGTGGTCAGACATGAAGAAGTAGTTAATTTGACCTTGAAAGAACATACAAACCCTAAGTTATTTTCTTTTAAACATTTCAATCCATATTATCACGATAATCATCAAAATATGCTTAAAACTCTTAGAAATTGGCACCAAAACACACTGGATCCCTTTACATGTTTGTTAAGAAACACATATTTTATTTATTTTTCCAGTGGGAAAGCTGCTTCTTTTTTTGTTGTACAACAAATAACAAATAAAGTAATTGTAAATCACAAGGTCTCTCTGCATAAATAAACTATTTATAATAATGATAATTCACAATATAATGATGACGATAAGAAATAATAATTAGAAACAGCAAATTTTCTGTATTTTTTTAAATTGGGCTGTAATTTTAACTTCCCATCCACATAATGAAAATGTGTGTTTTTTCACATGACTTTAAACACGTTGGTGAAATTAGTTAAAATTTAAGACGATTTTTAAGTCTTGGACTACTCTCCATGAGGTACCAGCCCCCCCTCTAGGTATCTGCAGAGTGATTAGTGTTGAAAGAGGTGTCACATGACCCGGCGTCGGGGCTTAGAGCGCGGCACCAGGAGGTCCGGCAGCACAAAGGGTTCAACCGAACTGGTGCAGCAGGACACCATCAGCTGTGAACTACCATGGCCGGTAGGAAGAAGAAACCCGGTGAGTTTGGTGGCGTTGCAAGGAACCGGTTTCCACATGAAGCTCGGGAAGCAGAAACCACACGGTGGTTTTAACTCCCGGGTCGTGAAGTTCACACGGTAGACGGTGTTGAAAAACATTCGTACGAATAATCTCCCTCTGTGGTGTGTAAACTTTGGTTAGCTTCGGTACCTCCTAAATGACTCCGTCTCTCTCTCTCTCTGTTTTCCTTTCAGTTGATGCTGATGAGATTAAGAGGCTAGGAAAGAGATTTAAGAAACTCGACCTAGATAACTCCGGGTCTCTGAGTGTGGAGGAGTTTATGTCCTTGCCAGAGCTTCAACAGAATCCCCTCGTGCAGCGAGTCATCGACATATTCGACACCGACGGAAACGGGGAAGTCGACTTTAAAGGTAAATAAAATAATTTCCTGTCTTGCTTTGAAAGTTTTATTCTAATGATGTCGGCCTGGAAGGTGTGGCTTGATAGTCTGCTGCCCCTGAAAAGGCCTCTGATCAGGTTTCTTTTATTTATCATGGCTGAAATAACTATTATTGCTGCTTTTAAAAAAGAGAAAAAAGAATCTTGTATTGGTCAGTGGCTCATGGTGTAATTATTGTAGTTTTTCCTTCTCATCATGGCGTGGGGATCGGGTTTATTTTCTTCACCGGTAACTGTTGTTTTCTGTCGCCGGGCAGAGTTCATCGAAGGAGTCTCCCAGTTCAGCGTCAAAGGAGACAAGGAGCAGAAGCTGCGTTGTAAGTGTTTTTTTTTTATCACTATTAATCACACACCACCATTCAAAAGATTTGAATCTACAAAAGCTTGTTTGGTTCCAGTCAAGACGGCTCATATAAAACATATTTTCATATCACGTATTTGTCTTCAGCTGTATGTTGCAGAGCGTCTGAGTCGTGTTGAATCACTGCCTTAATTTCCTACTGATAACTTATACGATGATTTTGTTATGAGACACCAAAGAAATCCCTTCCTACTGCTTTTCATTATGTTTTTAATATTCATAACAGTTTTTATTTGCTCCAAGTCTGTTTCACACCACCGAGATTATAGCTGAAAGAATTTTCCTGTATCTTCTGTTCTATAAGAATACATCCACGTAACACATTAATTTAATCTAATATACAAAGGTATCTATAGTCAGCTCTTATAGTGATTATAAGACTGTTATTTTTTTTTCTTTTGTTTTCGTCAGCTGTCCTTCCTACAGTTTGTCTAATATTATAGTTCTTAAATGATGTCGCTGTGCCGACAGTGGTCCGATGGAGCAGACTGAGATGATAACCGCCGTTGGGATTAGTTAAAATAGACAACCCAAAGACTTTTCAACATGTAGATTTTTGAAAAAGCTTGATTTAGAAAAAAAACAAAAAAACATTCCACACGTTTTGTATCTTGCATATCTTCTATATAAGTATATTTGTGTAGACAGAGGTCAGAAGCTCCTGAGTAACACTTACAGTCGCTTCTCTGACTTCAGTTGCCTTCAGGATCTACGACATGGACAAAGATGGCTACATATCCAACGGGGAGCTCTTCCAGGTCCTCAAGATGATGGTGGGAAACAACCTGAAGGACACCCAGCTCCAACAGATTGTCGACAAAACCATCATCAACGCAGACAAAGACGGCGACGGCAGGATATCCTTCGAGGAGTTCTGTGCGGTGCGTATCGACGATGACTCTGCCTTATCGCCTTTTACCCTTCGTCTCTTTATTTTTTATCTCAACGAAGAGCTTTAGAGTTTAAAAACACGACTAGAACACACCGAGTTCACTTGAAGGTTCATGGAGGATGGATGTAGTCTGAAGAGGTCAAAGATCAAACAGTACACTTTGTAAATGGTGTAGACGGTCAGAGAATGTTTAAAAAAAAAAAAGTAAAAGTTCCAGGTAAGGCATAGTTTATTACACCCAGTATGTCATAAAAAAAATCATTTTATAGTACGTCATAAATATGTCAGTTTGTCATAAAAAGTCAAAGTATGTCATAAAAAGTAATAGTACAGTATTCATAAAAAGAGTCCTGCTTCTAGCTAGAGTCTTGCTAGCTCTCTGTAGTACTAAAGCATGTGACCTGGCTCTCTTGTGCCCCCTGCAGGTCGTCGGCGGGTTAGACATTCACAAAAAGATGGTGGTGGACGTCTGACAACTTTGTTTTGTTTTTTTTCTTCCTCCATTTACTGAAGATCTGCTTGAAGACATCGTCCAACAAAATGCTCAATGAAAAGTATTTCCTCTGTGAACCCCCCCCCCCTTCACCCCCCCAGCCCCCTTTCAGCCCCCCCCCCCCCCCCCCCCCCCCCGAGCCTTCTGAAGCCAAACGTTTAAGTATTATCGAACAGGAACTCTCTGTGACTCGTCGCACCTTTAAAAGCTGACAGACGGCTTTTTAACGCAGAGCGACGGTTTCAGTTTGGTGGAGGGAAGCTGGAGAGTGTGTGTGTGTGTGCGTGTGTGTGTGTGTGCGTGTGTGCGTGCGTGTGTGTGTGTTCTGTATGTTTTACTGGTTTTTCAAGGTATGTGGGTTTTTTTTTTTTATATATATTTATTTTGGTGTTGTGTTTTTTTTTTGAGAATCAAAGGAAGTCTATCTTTAAAGAAAGTCGACTTTAGCGGGCGAGCTAGTTAGCGGTGATTGCTACTTGATTTCAGAACAACACAAACGCAGCATGAAGTGCCAACGAGGATTTATCGACATGCAGTTGGAATTACAGGTCTCCTTTGTTTTGTTTTGTTTTTCTGAGATGTAATTGGTATTATTTGAACGCACTCGTCTTTCCGGAGTGCTGCATTATTTTACACCGATAGAACGGCTTCATTTTTACGTTTTGTCGGAAAATAAAAGGGGGAGATTGGACATGACTTTTGTTTTTTTTAAGCAATGGACTCGTAACCGTTTGCTATTTTTCTTTTGTGTTATCAATAACTTAAATGTCGGAAAGTCATTGTCATCCACAAAAAACGACTTTACGTACACTGTTTTTTGTTAAACTAGCCGATATCGTGACCTGTACGAACTCTTCGTGGAGGAAGAGCGAAGAGGAATTGCGCCAAGGAAATCGTGCACGTTTTTAAAGAAAATATAATCGGTAAACACGCAGATATTTCTCATCGTATATATATATATATATTTCACGTTTGCTTTGTGGAAACATTTTAGAATAAAATCCAGCTTGTTCGTCGAACAACATGTGGGACTCCCGTCTGTACGAAAAGAGTGTTCTTCGTAAGATTTAGTAGAAAAAAACTAAAGCTAGTGTAGTTCGGCAGCAGACAAAGATCGTAAATGGATTTTGAAAAAAACAAACTCAGTGACGTTCTGTAGATGTGGACGTCACATCTTTATGTTCTTGGGGAAGAAGCGAAGCGGAGGAGGATAAAAACAACATGGCCGCTCGGTGTTTAAATACTCTCAATACTTTTTCTTTTTTTTTTTCTTTTTTTTTTTTTACCTGAAACGAAAGACTTGTGACGTGTTTGCATGACGTGTGATCTGATCTCTTCTTCTTCTGCCCGTTGCTCTTTGCATGCAGATCAGATTTTATTGGAAAGCTCTTTAAAGCTTTATTTAAATTCTTTTTTTCTTTTTTTTTTCCAAGGCTGGTCTCAAAAATTTAATGAAATGAGTGAAATGTCTTGCGAATGCCAATAATCTATTCTGTGCATGCTAGTATATGTGTAATACTGGTTTGACCACTTGCATATTTGAATTTTTATACAGTTATTCAATCAAATCTACGTTTTTTTCGGTGCATGTTAAATAGTTAGAAATCATGAAAAATAGCTACTTCAATAGAACTGAAACCCTTAAAAAAACACAAAAAAACACCAACTTTATTTAGCTGTAATAGTTTTCATAACTTAAACGTGTGGAAATGCTTTGTGTTATTATCAGATAATGTGTGTTCATGGTGAGGATAAGTAATCTTAACATTTGTATTGTATTTCATTCATTACGCATTTCAGAGTTTTGGCTCATTTCACGAAATTCAGTGAGACCGTGTTGTGTTTACATATAAATAATTCATAAATAAATAAAAACAGGAACATTTCAAGCACGTTGATGTTGCCAATAAAGGTTTAAAAATGAAAAAAACAACAACCTGTAATCTTAAATGTTTTTCTTTCTTTTCTTTTTTTTAGTCACCTGTCACTCGCTCTGTTTTAGGGATTAAAAACCTGTCTTTGTTTTCTTCTTCACGTTTGTTTGTTTGTTGTTATAAACGGTTGCTATCCTGCTCGTTTAATTTCAGGTTTGTGCTGAAATGTCCGCCGTTGGTTTAAAGGGATGTTTTTGACGGAGGCCGCATGGATTCAGTCTTAGATTTTCACTCCTGTTTTCATCTTTGCTGCATCACTCAAACTTCATACGTGGAAAAATGAGAAATAAACTGTTTGGAAGTTGTTACAGAGGCTGGAAGTCTTTTTATTATAAATATTTTCTACATTTCTGAATGTTATCATGAGTTCAAGATGAGTCTCTTCGGAATATCAACTTCAAATTAAAGGAGAATTTATTTGCCATTTATCGTCGTCTACTTGTGTCATATTCATAGTTATTTTACCCCTGCTGATTCCCTGACAAGAAATACAGAGTATTTTTATGTGAGGTACTCAAACTTTTACTAAATGGATCTGAATACTTCCTCCACTGCTGTTGGTGTGATAAAAACTGATAGTCGCCTTCACTGCTCCGTTTGTAACAGCAGGGGGCAGCGTGAGGTCACGTGGACTTTCTTCTGGTCTGGGCCCTGGTTCTGGTCTTCTTGTAGCACCTGTGACTGTTCCTACAACATTCAGGGGAATGGTTTAGATCTATATAGTGCAGTTTTCTGTTTAAATAATATTTAAATATTTTTTTGTGGTGGAAGAAAAGTCAACGCTTTGACACTGTTTTCACATGTTGTGCCACATTATTGTTTCATTCAACGGATCAGCTGGTGTCACGAATCTTGATTGCTCGGCATCGAGCTGCAGGAGAAGTCGGGCAGTCGTCATCGTCGCTGTCGCCGCCAATTAAAAGTCCCATTCATAATCCCCACCCCGCCGCCTGCTCATGAAACCGCCTCATCTGTTTGTGATTTGTACTCCAGATCTATTTTCACACTCAAGACTGCATGGAAGTCTGCAGAGCCAGTGTCTAAAATCTCATTCTATATATATCATATATATATAAATGAATAATTTTAGACAACATGAATCCTGTTGATTTTCACACAGAACCCTCAGTGAACAGAGAAATGTTTGGACTGAGGTAAATTTTTCATCGCTTTTTTTTCCATTACTTTTTCATGACTTTTTTTCATGACTTTGCATCACTTTTCTTCATCACTTTTTTTAATGACTTTCTTCATCACTTTTTTTCATTACTTTTTTCATGACATTTTCATGACTTTTTTTCAGTATTTTTTCATGACTTTTTTTCATGACTTTCTTTCATTACTTTTTTCGTGACATTTTTCATGACTTTTTTCGTGACATTTTTCATGACTTTTCGTCATTACTCTTTCATGACATTTTCATGACTTTTTTTCAGTATTTTTTCATTACTTTTTTTTCATTACTTCATTACTTTTTTCTTGACTATTTTCATGACTTTTCTTCATTACTTTTTTTCATTACTTTTTCATGACATTTTCATGACTTTTTTTCAGTATTTTTCATTACTTTTTTTTCATTACTTCATTACTTTTTTCTTGACTATTTTCATGACTTTTCTTCATTACTTTTTCATGACATTTTCATGACTTTTTTTCAGTATTTTTTCATGACTTTTTTTTCATTACTTCATTACTTTTTTCTTGACTATTTTCATGACTTTTTTTTCATTACTTTTTTTCATTACTTTTTCATGACTTTTCTTCATTACTTTTTTCATGACATTTTCATGACTTTTTTTCAGTATTTTTTCATTACTTTTTTTTCATTACTTTCTTCATTACTTTTTTCGTTATTTTTTTCATGACTATTTTCATGACTTTTTTCGTGACTATTTTCATGACTTTTTTCGTGACATTTTTCATGACTTTTCTTCATTACTTTTTCATGACATTTTCATGACTTTTTTTCAGTATTTTTTCATTACTTTTTTTTCATTACTTCATTACTTTTTTCTTGACTATTTTCATGACTTTTCTTCATTACTTTTTCATGACATTTTCATGACTTTTTTTCAGTATTTTTTCATTACTTTTTTTTCATTACTTCATTACTTTTTTCTTGACTATTTTCATGACTTTTTTTTCATTACTTTTTTTCATTACTTTTTCATGACTTTTCTTCAGTATTTTTTCATTACTTTTTTTTCATTACTTTTTTCGTTATTTTTTTCATGACTATTTTCATGACTTTTTTTCATTACTTTTTCATGACTTTTTTCGTGACTATTTTCATGACTTTTTTCCATGACTGCTTTTTCATTACTTTTTCATGACTTCTTTTTCATGACTTTGCATCACTTTTCTTCATGACTTTTTTCATGACTTTTTTTCATGACTTCTTTTTCATGACTTTGCATCACTTTTCTTCATGACTTTTTTCATGACTTAACATTACTTTTTTCATTACTTTTTTTCGTGACTTTTTTCATGACTTTTTTTTCATTACTTTTTTTCATTTCTTCTTTTTCATGACTTTGCATCACTTTTCTTCATTACATTTTTCATTACTTTTTTTCATGACTTCTTTTTCATGACTGCATCACTTTTTTCATGACTTTTTTTCATGACTTTCATCATGACTTTTATCAATACTTTTTTCGTGACTTATTTTCATGACTTTTTTTCATGACTTTTTCATTACTTAAAAAAAAATGTTTTCATGACTTTGCATCACTTTTCTTCATTACTTTTTTTTCATGGCTTCTTTTTCATGACTTTGCATCACTTTTCTAAATTACTTTTTTCATGACTTTTTTCGTGACTATTTTCAAGACTTTTCTTCATTATTTTTTTCATTATTTTTTTTTCGTGATTATTTTCATGACTTTTCTTCATGACTTTTTTTCATTACTTTTTTCGTGATTATTTTCATGAATTCTTTCATGACTTTTTTTCATTACTTTCATCATTACTTTCATCATTACTTTTTTCGTGACTTTTTCTCATTACTTTTTTCCGACATGCTATACTGACGTTTGCCAACTATTACTTTTTTCAAAAGTTGTTTTCAACATGCTATACTATGTCTTTTTTCACGACTCTTTTTTTTTCACGACACACAAACATGCTATACTTTTTTCATGACTCTTTTTCGACAAGCTATACATTTTCATGACTTTTTTATCAAATAAACGGTTTATCTTCATTTCTGTGTAATATAATACATTATATTATATCCTGTCAGAACAACACAAAGATATACTTACACAGAACAGACAATACAGCTTACATATACTGAATAGTTTTGTGTTCTGTGTGTGTGAATCTTTTTTTTTTTGTTGTAATTATTCAAACGCTCCTTGGTGTTTGGTTCCACTCTTTAAATTGCTCTTATTTTGCATCGTAAGTGGCTCATCAGCCTTAAATGATCCTGTCGTAGTTGTCAATGTATCGAGGAAAAAAACGTCTCTATGATGAAACTTTTCTCAATCTTTATCGGTGTGAATGTCGTCTGTAAAAACTGGACGGATACCAACCTGTCCTCTTTTGATTGGCCCAGGATTAATGGAACAGAGTTCGGGGGGGGTCATTTAGAGTTCAGTGTAACTCTCGGGTAACTTCATTTCACCTGCAGGTAAGTGTCGGATGCAGTGGGTAACTGGATCCGCCAGACACTTTCAGCCATGTTGTTGTAGGCGTCAAGTGACACACACACACACACACACACACACACACACTTTCTGTGTTTTAGCTAATAAAATAGCCAGACTCCGGGTTCATATTCCAGTATTCCTAATGTGGAGGTTTGGTTTTCCTGGTAACAGTGATTAAAGCTACATTAATTAACTTTTGGACACTAGGGGGCCTGAGAGTTCCATGTCAGGCTAACCAACACCCAATTACTTTTCTTTACTTTGTTTGAAGCTACTTCCTACTTCATTACATTTATCTGACAGTTTGTTGACATTCACAAGTTAATATTCTAGCTCACAAAAAATGAGTTTTTTTCTCCAATAAATTAAACAACCCAACCATTGGTCAATTAAATTGCAATTTGTAATGTAAAAACATGTGATAGTTCCAGCTTCACCAGATCTGCTCCCTTTGGTATTTATGCAATTATTGCAAATATTATATTATGAAATTGGTCAGATATTTAACAAATGGACCGAATTAATTACACATAAGCTGATTTATTTATTGATGAAACTGATAACATGGCATTTTAAATTTGTTTTTTTTAAAAAGAAACTAAATCTACTGAATTATGAATATTTTCTAAATAAAGACAGTATTTATTAACCCCACACTTTTGTCAATGTTGTCTTGCCCTCTTCATGCTATTACCAATTTATTTATTTTATCATACAAATGTAATTTTATTTTATTGAATGTATTAGTATTTATTCAAGTAGAAGATACATATCTTATCTTAACATCAAAATTACAGATTTAAATGTTCTTAATTTGTTGGGATTTTTAAATGCAGTGGGGAATCAAAAACGTCTTCCAGACCAACAAAGTTAATCTAAAAAAATCTGAACAAATGAGATGTTTCTCTCTTCCAAAACACCTCTCTCAGACATTCTGGACTTTATAATTAAAACAGAAAAACGACGTCTATGCTTTGGCAAAGAGAGATTTCCTTTACAAATGGAGTGAAGGGAATCAAAGGCAGCGTGATGAAACGGAGGCAGATTACATCAGTGCGCCTGTGATTTCGCAGAGCAGCGTATACTGGACTACAGTTACACACCTGTGCTGATAACGAGGCTCGGTTTACCTGCCGGGACGACTTATCGGCTGCATCAGACAGCTGCCAGACTGCTAATGAAGAGAGCCGGCACGGTGACCTCCACGGTTAAATCAGCTAACTACAACAATAGGATCAGGAACAAAACACTGACAGTCTGATGCATATATATATATATATATATATATATAAAAAAACCTTAAAAAAAAAAAAAAGATTACAAACGTATAATATAAAAGGGATTATTGATTCCAGTGGTAATCGATAAAGTTTGATTCTCCTCCTCGTCACACCTTCTGTACATGAACGTGACCATGTGGAGCTCTCAGAAGCACAAAAACCAAGCTGATCTCCGGCTCGTCACTGTGCAGATTGAACACCAACAACCGGATGGACGACGTCAGCAATTCAAGTTTTTATTGATAAAACACCTTCCGATCAGTTAAAAGTGCTTCACAGAAAGTCAAGTGAGAAAAGTAAAGAAAACAGACGCTGTAGTGTTCATGATCACATAAACAAGCTCAATCTGACCGTCAGGATACAAACATGGATTTGCGTTCTTACCACGACTGAGATGACAAGCTCGATACCACTCTCCTAGCCTAGCTTAGCATAAAGACTGGAAGCGGGGGGAAACTGTTAGCGTCGACTTAGAGGTGGATTTTTCTATTTCGGAAGGAGCCTTGCTGGCTGTTTCCCCCTCGTTTCTAGGCGTTATGCTAAGCTAGGCTAACCACATCCTGACTCCAGCTCCATACTTAAAACACACACACACACTCTCACTCTCTCTCACTCTCTCTCTCTGAAGGAAAGCAAATAAACATATTTCTCCAAAGTGTTGAACTGTTCCTTTAAAAGACACAAAAACATGGTTTGATTTCAAAACAAAAACAAAAAAACGTTAAAAAAGTCTGAAAGATTAGAAACACGACATAAACATCAAATTACAGTTACATTTTTACAAGGACGAGAGACATCGGACATCAGAAATGTGTTAACAGCTAACGGCTAACGGCTAACAGTGCTGCTGGGCAGGCAAGGAGGGAGCGGTGGGCATGATGTCGGCGTGAGGCCGGTGTGAGGCCGGCGTGAGGCCGGCGGTCTCCGGCGGGCGTCAGGTGGGAGCCCGGAGGTTTCCGGCGGCCTGCAGCCTCTGTCTTCGTTTCTCCATCGCCTGCTGCTTCTTCAGCTCGATCTCTGCTGCGGAACATTTACCTGCACAAGGAGTGTTGACAGAGATCTTCCTGATTTTCCTGAACCTGCCGTCTGTGTCACATTAAAGAGCCACCTGATTGGTCTGGTCTTACCTTTGCTGGTCGCCGTAGAAACGGGGTTGTTTGGCTTCTTGAAGGTGAACTGATCTTTGCTGCAGCTCCCCCGCGGTGCCGGCGGGACCCAGCTGGACCACGTCGGTCCACTTGAGGAAGTGTTTTTCGCCACAGTGGCGTTAGAGACGAGACCCCCACCGGTCCAAGGACGGCCAGCTAGTCTTCCCGGAGCACATAGAAGACCTGCTGGTGCTGGTTTGTTGGGGGCCAACGGTTGCCGAGCAGCTGGCGGCGGGGACGCTCTCTGGTTTGACCCGTGACCTCCAGGAAGCGTCCGTTGGGTGGAAACAACGTCCCCGCTCTGGATCTGATTCTCCAGGTCTTCGCACATTTCACACAGCAGGTCGTCGTCGTCGTCGTCCCAAACCGGGTCGGACGAGAAGAACGAGGACAGGTCGCCATCCGGGAGGCCGGAGACGGCAGGCGCCGCGCCGCGGGAGGAAACCGCCATGGATGGCATCGGGAAGTGCTGAGTCGTTTTCGTGGCTGAAGCAGTCGATGCAGTCGTGGTGAATTTGGCGACTGAAACCGGATCCGACGTCACCACGTTTGACGTTTTCCAGGTTTTCTGAGATCCCGATGCAACGGAGATCCCGTTACCGGGATCCCGTTGCAGAGTGTCCTTGTTTGCCGTTTTGGAGATGTAATCCACCTTCGGGTTTGTCTGGAGTCTTTTGAAGGAGAAATCAGGATTAGACTCCAGTTTGAAAGTTGTCCGTCGCCTCGTGTTGGTCAAAGCTGGTTGGACTTCTGCCTTTGCCGGCGTTTCACATCTAATCTGGCCGGCTGCTTTCTGGGTCGACGAGTGTTTCGGAGCGGCGAAGGCCTGAGGATTCTGTGTCATCTCCAACACCAAAGAGTCGTTCAGCAGGTCATCGTCGTCCCAGTCGTCCTCAAACTCGTCAACAAGCTCGTCTTTAGCCGAGGAGCCTTTGGCGTGGGTCGCGGTAACGCCAGACGTGGGACCGTGTGAGGAATCGGCCGGTTTCCCAGAAGCCTCTCTGGAAGCCAACGACCCCTGACTTAGGTTTCCGCTGAACCGTTGGGTCGGTCCATCGAAGAGAAAATCCAAATCGTCCTCCATGAGGTGATCCAGGCGGAGCTGCTCGTCGGTCCCGGCCGCCGCCGTCGGCTTCACGGCTGGTCGACAGTTTCCCGGAGATGAGAATGAAAGGTCGTTCCCCGGATCCAAGGCGTCCTCAAACAGGAGCTCCGGACTCTGCTGGTGCAGGTCCTCCACGTCTTCTTCGTCCTGACGGAACATGTTGAAGTCAAACTGTTTGGCCAGCTTCAGCAGGTCGTCCACGCCGTTTGGTCTGCAGGAAAAAAAAAAACACGTTACACTGTAATAACAACCGAGATATTCTGGAAACACGTTTATAAAAACACATCCTTAAGGTTTGAAAATGTCATGTGATTAACCTCCTTTTGCTTCAAGGCAAACATCCTTAAACCAACATTTTAATTATTTCCTTTTTGAATAAAGAGGCTGTTAAAACTGTCATGTATATCTTTTATCTTATATTATTATTAATCTTTACTGGCTTCTGTATATTCTATCATCTTATTGACCCTCAAGCGAGCCTATCGACCTCTGAACCCACCTCGGGGATTTCTTCTTGGGCTTGGGAGCTTGAACGTCTGGCGTGCAGGGAATGGCGGCGCTGTCTCCGATCCACTGCTGTAACGTCGGCTCGGCCACCTTCGGCCTGCCATGCTTCAGAGAGACGAGAAAAACACTGAAACCAGGGTCCCTCCACCATTACTAGAGTCAAATTCAAGCACTTTCCAAGCATTTCAAGGTGCATTTCCATGCTTTTCCAGCCCCTTCCAGCTGTGGTAAACTCCATCTTTGTACCAATCCAATGGTCAGTATTCAGTCTACTTATTCTGTCACTTGTTCATCACATTAAATGAGATGTTATTGTCCTCTAAACAACCAACATGATGTTTGGAGACAGCTTTTTACAGAAGGACCACAAATGAAAGGAAAACTAATTCCACTAACAGATCCACAGAAATATAATCACCAACTATTTTCATCATCTGTTCATCATCAAAAGGCATTTTTCATAAAGAAATGTCAGGAAATGCTGTTTTCAGTCCCTCAGATATGGAGATCTTCTTTTCTCTGTTCTATCATAGATGTCATCACATACAACACACATTTCAAGACCTTTAGTCTACATCCAAGACCTTTTCAGTCCTTGAAAACATCACACTAAAAATTCAAGTGTTTTCAAGGATTTCCAGGAACCGTAGGAACCCTGTGAAACCTGCTGACCTTGGGAGCGATCCTGTTAACGATCTCTGAGATGTCCACGACGACGGCAGGCTTGTGTTTCTTGCCTCTTTTACCTGAAAAGGAAAACAGGCGTCACAGCTCAGCTCGAGATCCAGCGGTTTTTCCTGTCCATACTGGAAAGATCGACCTTTTATCGGGAAGGCTTGAAGGTTTATACCGAGTCTGTTGGGCGACGGGGAGGTGGCGTCCCAGATGATGTCCTGCTGAAAGTCCGAGTCGTTGTTTGGAGACTCTCCACTGAAGACGGCGCCGGCTCTGGACCTCGGGATCCTGGTCGGGGTCTTAAAATCTGGAGGAGGAGAAGAAACGCGAATCAGAAACAGATTCTCAGGTCTACTTGACTTCAGTTAACTCAACGGGAGGTCAAAGGTCAAGGTCTGGAGTTGGTATCAAGGAATATTCAGTAGAGGCATGTTATAATAATATAATATACCATGTAGACACATGTTGCCTACGGACTGCTAGCATCTCTATGTAGTCGTACATATAATCCACCTTTTAGTCCAGTTGAGTTGAAATCGCACAGAAACGAGACAAACAATCACAATTAGTAAACCTTTCTATAGTCATGGCGGCTGTGTGGTGAGTTTGCCGAATTAACAACAGAAGATACTTCTTTAGCAGGCGTTAAAAATACGTGTATATTTACGTCGCGTGAACAAGACGAACTAAAATCTCGTAGTATCTCCATGTAGTTTGGTACACACACACACACACACACACACACACACACACACACACACACACACACACACACACACACACACACACACACACACACACACACAGACACTGACACAGGCCTTACACAGTCACACACACACACACACACACCACACACACACACACACACACACACACACGGGAGTTGTCGGGGCTTGTAACGTTAGACCACAGCCAGTCTAATAACGCTGAACGAACAGAAACTCGGTTCCTGACCCGGCTGCTGGCTCTTTGGAGAGTCGACCTCCGTCTGCTGGGTCTGCTGGGTCTGCCTGAAACTTCGGCTCAGTCGGTTCGGTTTCGCCGGGCCCGACTGTTGCTGCGGCCGCGGGGAGCCTGTCAGACCGAGCGGAGGGTCAACCTTCCTGCGGCCCGGCCTCATGGCCTCCATCACCGGCCGGCGTCACCGGACGGTCGGTCGACCGTCTGCCGGTCGCCCAACGCGGAAATTGTACTTTTGTTATTTTTAAAAGTTTATTTTGTTATGGATTCGGCCCGTCGGCGGCGTTTTCGAACGTCCCGCCATCTTGTTATTCCCAGGGTTCCTTTCGCCGAGGGTGCGTTCACGAGCAACAAGGCGGCTCGGAAAAAGGCGCGTCGCATAAAACAAGTCCGAGCAGCGGTGAGAAGTAACGGAATACTTTCTTTCTGTACTTTAATAGAATTCTAGAATAGAAGAATAAAATAGAATACATCCATATTGTCATTGTTAGGACCATGAAACACCGTTTAGCAGCACTCAGTTTGGGCAATAAACAGAAATATACAACATATTAAGCATATTAAGATACACATATATAAATATATATTTTTTTAAACACTTTAAAAAAAATACTTTAGTCCAATCTGAAGATTTAATTTTCAGATATCTGTACTTTACTTGAGTATATATTTATTTTTCCTTTTCCTCCCTCCTGGTCTCATGATCCATTACAATCATCACGACTGAACATGAAAGAGTCAGAACTGCAGTCAATCTCAGAGACATTAGACATCAGATAAACATGTGTGAGTGCAGCTGCAGGCCGAGGCCATCCAGCAGCAGCAGCAGCAGCAGCGGGGGTTGTTTGTGAAGCTGTCAGCAGCAGCTCTCCTCCTCCTCCTCCTCCTCCTCCTCCTCCTCCTTCTCCTCCTCCTCCTCCTCCTCCACTGACGTTCCCCCAGAGGAAGGATTAGCGCATCACATCCCGCTGGGCGGACAGTATATATACGCTCTGTGATGTGAGCAGACTGATGCTGCTGCTAAAAAACAGGCTCACTTCAACATTTTAGATTAATGCTCCGTGTAAAAAAAAAAGTGACTGATTCACAACAGATGATGGTGGCGGCAACCCAAGTCCACCAATGACATCTTCATTTTTCTATGTGTCAAAGACAATAGAGTCATGAACAGGCAGCAACCCAGTCTATGAGAAAATGGTCCTACTTCTCTCTGCTGGCCACCAGGGGGCGACTCCTCTCTGGTTGTATAGAAGTCTATGAGAAAATGGTCCTACTTCTCTCTGCTGGCCACCAGGGGGCGACTCCTCTCTGGTTGTATAGAAGTCTATGAGAAAATGGTCCTACTTCTCTCTGCTGGCCACCAGGGGGCGACTCCTCTCTGGTTGTATAGAAGTCTATGAGAAAATGGTCCTACTTCTCTCTGCTGGCCACCAGGGGGCGACTCCTCTCTGGTTGTATAGAAGTCTATGAGAAAATGGTCCTACTTCTCTCTGCTGGCCACCAGGGGGCGACTCCTCTCTGGTTGTATAGAAGTCTATGAGAAAATGGTCCTACTTCTCTCTGCTGGCCACCAGGGGGCGACTCCTCTCTGGTTGTATAGAAGTCTATGAGAAAATGGTCCTACTTCTCTCTGCTGACCACCAGGGGGCGACTCCTCTCTGGTTGTATAGAAGTCTATGAGAAAATGGTCCTACTTCTCTCTTGATGTATTATCTCAGTAAACATTGTAAACATGAGTTTATGGTCTCAATCTCTAGTTTCAAGTCTTGTTCAATCCAGCATGATGTTCATTTAGTACATTATGGTCCATTTAGAGTCCACCAGACCAGAAAGCAGGGGATGCTTTAGGGGGCGGGGCTTACCTGCTGATTGACAAGTCGCTATCACGCTACCAATGCTAGTTAGCTACTAAGATGACTTGAACACTTAGCTGTAAAGTTGACCTTTAATCGTGATGGTAACTTTGTTAGCAGCTTCACACCAGAATCCAGATGGATCCAGATCCAGTAAGGTTGCTACTCTGCTGCTTGTGTTCGTCAGATCCACCCGTTGCGCCTCCACAGTCCAAATATGGTCACTTCCCTTCACTGGTTGCAAAAATAAAATCCAAGATTGCCATTCAACACTTTAGCCAAAATCGTTTTTTTTTTCAGTCGTTAGCATCCAAAATAAGTTATGTCCAAAAAAAAGACAAAAGTACAAACTTCCCGATAATACTATAATAAAACATTTAATACGTTGTTACGGTGTTTAAAACTGTTGCTTTACATCCAGTGCACGATTGAGCTCCTGAACCCGGAGATAACCTTGCTTTTGACTACGCGTTTGAGTCCGACTCGTCCTCCAGTCTAACTCTCAACCCAAAGTGACCTGATCGAAGAACCCACCAGGGCCGAGTCCAACATCTACATTTCAATTTTCTCTTGCGATGAAGGCAATCAATCAGAAACATTCCACCCGAAAAGAAGAAAAAGTGCAGCTCTGTTTCCGACTCTACTGACTGAGTTGAAATCTGAGTGATTGAGTGTTCCGGCAGCCAAACCCAGATACCCACGAACAGATATATATACGTATGGTATACCCCGCTGCTCTAAAAGAAAACACACAGGAAGGAATCTGTGGCAGAGCTGTCAGGAAGGAAAGAGGCGAAGCTACCTGGTTTTTACATTACAGTGCCCCCCCCCCCCCCCCGGCAGACATTGTCCGTCTTTTGAAATGTGATCCGGGGTACGCCGGCGGAGGCTCATTAGAAAAAAAAGGCCTGAGCGCTTTCAGGGCGGCGGATCAGAGGCCAGTGTCAGATATGCAGCTCTCTAATCTCACCAATCTATCACCGTCTGCTTAGAAGTGCCAGAGAGCCTCCAGGGTTCAAACCGCAGCACCGACGCTCGTCTGCTAACGTAACATGCAGCTACTGGACGAGGCCTCGGATGCTGGAAAGGTTCTGCAAAGATAGATTCAGATGTTGCTAGATTCTGATTGGTGCCCAGAAGTGTGTGACATCACCGAGCCACGCCCGCGTCAAAGCAGAGAAGAAGAAGAAGAAGAAGAAGAAGAAAATAAATTTCAGGAATCAAACGATAAAAGCCATCGCTCGTAGTGAGTAAGTCAAATAATCGGATGGAAAATTTTAATGGCCTTTAAAGAGACAGTTCATCCCCCGAATAAATAACAGACGTATTTCCATAATGAAAATATAATATAATGTTATATATACCAGTAGAATTTAACTTATAGCACAGTGTTGTTTTACTTAAAGGTTGAGTAGGTGATTCTATTCTGTGGCAGGTCGGTAAAAACCTGATTGTTAGGCGTTCTGGGGGCGGGGCTTTGAACAGAGTCTGAACGAAGGGGGGGGAGACTTTTGTGGGTTCTGTGATGCGTTCAAAGTCAAAATCTCTGTGTTTTTTCCCCGTAAGACCCACTCTACCTTTAAGTAGAGGATCTGGAACTGTTAACACCTGACGAGTGTACAGTAGTAAAACAGCAACATCGAGCTAGTCACCTCCATTCAGCTTTGTTTCAGTTTGTTCCTAATGGACACAAAAGGAGGAACAATTTAGTGTCTGTAATTTATTTCCCTTTGAATCTGCTGGAAAAGAATGTGCTTTGAGGCTTTTATAAGTATATATTTTCCCCTGAAATAGAGTTATTAAATAAAGTTAAGAAGACATGGGTTGGGGGTATTTTTAGCACATGTGAAGCCACAGCAAAGTGAAAACTGGTCTGCAGACTGAAGGGAAGTCTTCCCTTTGAGCTGCAGCCGACGAGCAGACGGAATCGGGCAACATTTCCCTCCGTTGCAAAAACATTAACAAACACAAAATCTGGAGGAGGATCCCCGCGGAGAGTCCAGAGTACACAGTTTACAGCTCGCCGCACTTCAAGCCTGATGTTCCCCGAGCCGCCCTTCACATTTCCACTTCAACACCCACTTTAATGTGTTGCAAACGACTCCAGTTACCGTTTCATTACCGGCCTATAAACTCCACCATAAGTGGCTCCGTCACGTCCGTCTGAGAGACGGCCAAGATGTCCGACCGCCAGTCAGCGGCCCGCCTCGCCCGCGCGGCGTGCGTGTTTTTGAGGGCTGGACTTAATGCTGCATTTATTGCCACCGACTGGCCCGCTGTAATTCATGTCAGATGGAGTCCTGGCGGCTTTGTACAGAGAAGAGGCTGGCCGAGGGGCTGGAAGGGAAAGCTTTTTAGGTTTAGGGTTCCTTCTTGGTCATAGACTGTGATAAGAAGTGGACGTCGTCATGGTGACGTCACCCGACTACGATTTTGAAGCATCGATCGTTTTCTTTGCTTTGCAACCAGTGGGATCGATCACATCGATCAGCGAGAAACATCACTTACGCAACTTTTGGGCATGACGTCTTTCTAATTACGTAACTTTTACAGTCATCCTCATCTACGTTACAAAATTTGAGTTTAATACAGTATAAAAACACAATTTTAAACTGACAAAAATCACAGTTATTAATTCCACAAATTCATACGGGATCAAAAACACATTCTTTGTCTCAGTGCTGTTGACTACCGTACAAACCCAAATAAAGCTTTTTAAGAAGCATCAAGGTTGGGCATTTTGGCTGTCGCCCTCTTGGAATGCTTTGCAACCAGTGGAAGGATGTGACCATATTTGGACTGTGGAGGAGCGACGGGTGGATCCCCGAACAGGGACCTCACTGGAACGGCTAGCTCCATGCACGGATGTAACGTTATCCTAGCTGATGTCTTTTTTTATCAAGTTAGATTGAGCACATCACGGCATAATGTCTTTCTAATTAAAGTATTTACTTACGTACTTTACGTACTTTCTAATTTACGTAACTTTTACACTCATTAACAGCTACATTACAAATTTAGAAACGTGTAAAATTAAATGTTTAAATTGACAAACATCCCGTGTGTAAATCATACAGGATAAAAAAAGTTCTTTGTCTCATTGCCGTTGACTACCGTACGAACTTTTTCCAAAATAAGGTGGTCTACCGGAAAGGGGAGGGGCTTAGTCTCTCTCTCTCACGTTGGCTTATAATTACAATCCATTTACGTTCCGTAGCTATGAGCACAAACTCAAAGGATTCATCCTCTGGGGATCATGACATTCATTCCAGTGTAAAAACAACTAAAGTTCTGATCCATCTGTCGGTTGAGCCAAAGCCCTCGTTCACACTGAAACCGTCATGTCCCCCAAGTATAGCTCCAAACCCAGACCGTAGCGGTCTCCGAGGCCGACGGAGGACCGCCTTGTTGTGGTGAGATGTTGTCGAGTTTCACACGGAGCTGGATCGGGTTTTGGCCTGTGGGCCGCGGAGGACCAGAGCCAGCTCGCTAATGGCTCCGAGATTAAACGGGGACGACGAAAAACAAGAAAGAAGAATGAAGCCAAAACGCGAAGAGGATCTTGAAAGTAGACTTTTTTTTTTTCACAAGCCAATTGCATTTGGGTTTTTTTTTTAATGCATTTGAACATTTTGTCTGTCTGTTTTCTCTCCAAATGTGAAAATATGCCCGCAGGAATGCTTTCATTGTGCTGAGCTGTCAGCATCTCAGAGTCCACTATCCGAGCCATGCAAACCAGACCAGGGCCCAAACCAGACCAGGGCCCTGTCAGACTCCAGCCTTCCCGGGATGACGATACCAATCATCGGCTCACTCCGTTTCTGTTTCTCCCGGCGTACGGAGATTTGTTTTTTTTTAGATTTATGGACGAGCTTTACTGGACCGTTGGGAGCCGGCATGCAATCACAGCGCCGCTATGAAAAACCCCTCTGCCTCCGCCATTATGGGGCTTCGAGAACCTCCTGGATCCTCCAGCTGCACCTCTTTATGGACAAACTCGTGTCAAAGTTGAAGAGGTTGGAGGGAGAATAGGCGAGGCCACGGGGGGAAGTTAAACCTTCATGGAAATTAACTTCTTGGTACTTAAGCTACGTGAAGTTCATTGAGAGGGTCGAGCTCAGCTTGGTTTAATCTGCTGCTCCTGGTTTTAAAGGAACAGTCTGACATTTTGTCTCCTTGAGATACGATCCGGTCTAAAGGATGTTTAGTCACGAAATTTAAAATATCGTCATTCGTGTCACTCACACACGAAACGATGTCAACTAGGATCCATTAGGATCCTTTTCTGGCAGGGCCGGCCCAAGCCTTTTGGGGGCCCCTAAGCTGAATTTGATTTGGGGCCCCCCTCCCACCACCGCGGAGTCACCTGTGCTTGACGATTATTGACACAAATGTCACATAATATGACATTATAACTTGGTGTCCCTGGTGGCCAGGGGGCCCCAAGCAGCCGTTTAGTTCGCTTATGCCTCAAGGCCGGCCCTGGAACGCACGGATCAAACGGGTGAAGATAAACAGTGAGCTCATCGTGGCGGGTCGGGAGAGTGTTCCTAAAACTTAAAGCTTTTGTTTTAGCAAAGACTTTCGAAAAAAGATCATCTAAATAAACTAAATACACTTCCAGTTTGAAATACAGCTGTTTGAAAGCGTCGCCGAGCAACACAGGCTGCGAGGAACGAAAAATCTGCCTACGAATAAAAATGTACATTTGGTTGATTTGGGTGGAAATAAATGATTTTGCTGTCAGATAAGAAGATCAGTTTTCAGATTCAGGTTCACAGCTTTTTAACAAGAATATCTATATTTAATCTATTCAGTGCTATTAGTTTATTTTGCAGTGGTGAAGGAAGGATTTTATTAGGGCCATTGTTTATTCCAAGAAAAGGGAAAAAAATCAGCAAACCTTCACATTTGAGAAGCTTTGAAACCATGAAAGTTAGTTGCTGATTAATTTAATAATTAATTCATTGTTTTCAGCTGCACTCGCTTTAACCAAACATCGTATTTCATAGAATCTTCGCATGTTTCATAAACTAACTGAAGCTGTCAGATAACGGAGGGAAAAGGAGTGCAAGTACATCACATTTTCACTGAAGCACAGTACTTGAGGAGTAAATGTACTTACATTTCACCGCTATGTATCTGACAGAGATGATGCTGAAGAAGAAAAAAGAAAAAAACATTATCTTGATTTGCTGTTGACTTCAAGAACAAAACATCATTTTTCTACCATGAAAGCTTTTAAAAGTTGATTGTGAGGATATTTACGATTATCCTAATAATAAAAATTCCCCACGATAAAACACATGATAAAATCTACATATCTCATATCCCTATTTATGTGAATTCTCCTCCTCCTTCAGCTCAAGTAATCTCTTTAAAAAGCCTCCTGGATCAGCTGGAAAATGCATCATCACAAATCTGAAAACAGCTGTTTTTCTTCTTAGAGATACGTAGTTCTCACATGATCTTAAATATAGGATATGAAGTTATAAAACGGGATATAATGGAGATAAAAACACAAACAGAAAAAACATATAACATACATATAACAACATATAACGCAGCAGTAATAATCAAATATGTGTATATATGTGTGTATATATACAGGTATATATATATATATATATGTAATATAATTTGTAATAAAACTCTGACAGGGAATATTTTACTACACAATGTGTACTTTTACTTCAATACTTCAGCTACATTTTGCTGCTAATACTCGAATATACTAGTACTTTAATTAACCACTGATTGACCCTCAGAAAATAGCCTGTTTAGACTCCGCCCCCCCTGCTAACGAGCTACGGTAATTGAAGTGACTCCGATGGCTCTCATTAACCTGATTGATGCACTCTTTCCTCACAGCTACAGATCACACGTCACCGCGAGTCGTTAGTGCTTCCTGCGAGCGGAGAAATTAATCTGACCTGAGACCTTCAGACGGAAAAAACATGTAATTAAAGTATGACGAGTAAAAATACTCGTATTCATCTCAGTGAGTCTGGATTCTTCTTCTTCTTCTCTTTTTAATGTAAAATCTGACAAACCTAAAGCTAAATATTAATTTCTGGCATTTCACTTGTTTAATTATTTAATCTTTTTTTAATATAGTTATGTTTCTAAACATGTTATGTCATTAGCCTTTATTTTCAGTATTCTATTTTTTAATATTTGTTTATCATTATTTATCTTAAATAATCTTTATATTTTATTTATATATAGATAGTTTATTTATTATTCTCTATTTTATTAAGAAAAGATATATACAGTATATATATATATACACACACATACACACATACACACACACACTCACACACACATAATTTTTTTTTATTGACGTTTAAGTTTTTTAATGTTATTATTTTCTTAATTATTTGGAAAATAGCTACAAACCAAGACAGAAGAATAAAACACTACTATAACTCTTCTTCTAGATGTGCTAAAATACTAACTATACTACTACTACTACTACTACTACTACAACTAACACCCGGGAGACGATCTGCATCAGAACAGATGACGATTGTCTTTAATAAACTAGTTCAACTTCCTGTCCACCAGGCCGCCGCGTCCCATCAAGGTAAACTGACCTCCCCCCCCCACCGTAGCTCCTCCACTTCCTCTCTCAAGGTAACCATGATCCTCCTCTCCCCTCGTCCCTGGATCCGCTGTCCGACACTGAATACTTTCCCCTTTTGCCCCCGCACACGGGGAAACACATTTAATCCCTCCCGAAGCAAGCATTTAATTAAAGGCAATAAATTATCCAACTTCTCGAGGATCCCACAGATCTGGAGGCCGAACGGAGGAGGAGGAGGAGGTGAGCTCATGGTGGAGTATTGATGGAGTGGTGGGGTCACGGGTCCAGACCTGGAGGAGGGCAGATTAATGTCTCTCTGGATTCCAGGTCTGCTCAACTCCACGTTTTTGTACTCGAGTCCAAATTAGGAGTCAGGATTGTTTAGATAAACCTCGTTAGCTCTGTGAGTCGGGGGGTCAACTCCTGGCCAGACCTCCTCTGGACGATTCATCACCATGCCAACATCTCTGCTGCATTCTTTCCTGCTGAGACAACGCAAACACGGACGATTATTGCAGGAATAAAACACGTAAACTCAAATCAAGTAAACTAGATTTTCACTAGATGTGTCATCTAAACGACGTGAACAGTGAACGCCGACAAACAAATGTATATTAGTTGAATAAACTCATTACGTTTATGTAAAAATTACCTTTCGTTTTATACGCCGTACTTGGTTTATGTATAAATTCAAATCCGACAAAGTTATTTAATTTATTCACACTGACTCAACGTGACATAAAATAAATGAAAATAAAAAAAATGACCCTTTACATCAAATTCATGGAATGAAAATTAGATGGAAAATCGATGTGTTAAGTCAACATTTCTGGTTATGATTAATTTTTAGATTTGTTTATTCATTTTTTAGATCGTAGCTGTTGTTATGAAGTGACTCGTTAGTCGAGATTTAATTGATTCTGGATGAAAGTTAGTTATTTTTGAGAAGTGGACGTAGTCATGGTGACGTCACCTGCTGGTTTGTGGACTACGGTTTTGAAGCCTCGAGTTTGACATTTTGGCCGTCGCCATCTTGTTTTTATTTGCAACCAGTGAAAGGAAGTGACCATATTTGGACTGTGGAGGAGGGACTGCTGGATTTGATGATCACAAGGGGCAGAGCGGCACCCTTATTGGATCTGGATCCATCTGGATTCTGGTGTGAAGCTAACTGCATTGGTAGCGTGGTAGCCACCTGTCAATCAGCAGGTAAGCCCCGCCCCCTAAAGCATCCCCCTTTCTGGGGGGAATATTCTAATGAGCCTCATGTGACATCAATCAGCGTATTACTCTAAAAGTAAGTAAATAAATTCATTATCAGTAGGAAAACCATGACCTTTGACCCCGTTACAAAAGACAAGGGTTTGGAAAATATTCCCATTAAAATGTTCTCCTTCGGTGCATTTTTGTTGTTTGGTTATTATTTTCTAATAACCGTAAATAAAATGAACCTTGCCTGCACACGTTGCATTCACTGCCCGGCGTGATCCGTGGGAATTTACAGCACGCACCACAGCCTCCATGCAGTCACTTAAAAACGTGATGTTTTTTCCGTGGTGGTGTTGTTGTTTGTCACGCCGGCCAGAGAGACTCCCTTCACAGTTTCTCTCTTTTTCCTGATCCTCTGACAGCCGACGGGCTTAATCACACGTTTAAGCTTTTAAGAGAGCAGCGGAGATGAAGGCAGTTTCCAGAATCCCCTAAAGAGGGCAGTGAAACATGGGAGTTGGAGCTGCCGCCTGTCAGTCAGCTCAGAAGTGAAGCGGAGGGAGAAGAGGCTGTTTGCTTCACCTCTGCTTCAAAAATAATCTCCAGTTGGTTTTTGAGAAAGAAAAAAAACCCTAAAAACTTAAACAAGTTCTGCTTCCTGCAGCCGGCTGAATGTCTGCACTCTCTCCGACCCCCCCCCCCCCCCGGCTCCAAATTAGTAATTGATTTCAAGAGGAAGATAAATGATCTCTTTTGTGTCCGCCAGCTTTGAAATGAGGTGTATCTAGGAGACTCCCAGCGGATTGGGAGAACACATCCATTGAGGGGGCCAACTGGAGCGTGAGGGGGGAACTAATCTCTCCATTTAAGAGTTTGGAGCAGATTTACGTAAAAAAAAAGTTCTTCTCCTCCTCAGTTGAATTCCTGAGGAACTCGGACTCGAGACTAGAAACCACGACCACCCCCCCAAAACCCCCACATCCACCGTCTCCTACAGTGTGTTGATTTGTGTGGATTTAACCGAGTTGCCATGTTGGCGTTCAGAAATGGAAAATAAGTCAAATGACGAAGAGGCGACAAAAAACATCTACATTTGATAGTTTTAAAAGTTTGTTTTCTACTCCTGTCTGACATTAGCAGCAGCACAGAAGGAAATACTCATTTAGAAGTAAAAAAGAACTAAAGGAAACAAGTATTAGCAGCTGAAGTACAATATATGTAGGTGAAGTATATATATAGCATATTAGCAGCTAATGTATAAACAGTTTATTAGCAAGTAAAGTAGCCTATGTATATTATATTAGCAGCTAAAGTATATATATATATATATATATATATATATATATATATATATATATATATATATATATATATATATATAGCATGTTAGCAGCTAGCCCGACTGCAACAACAACAGTCCTGCAACGAGCCAGTGTTTTTGGCATTTTCACTTAAAAAGACATGACAGAAGCACTTGAACCTTTCCAGGAAATGTCAATTAAAAGTTACTTTCTGGGAAATTAGTGGAAAAGTTAAAAGACCCGTTAAAATAAAGCATTCCCCAAAAAAATAAAAAATAAATAAAAATGCTACAGGATGTGTGTTTTATCTTAATCAGTATCTCGTCGAGTAAAAAGTGATACTTCCCCTTCCTCCGATATGTATGATATACCGATGTGTGAACCTGTAAAGTGCTCGTTAGTCAAAACACTCCACAATGATGAAATACAAAAAAATAGCTTCACTTTTTTATTTTAGAACTTGAAAAAGTTTTTTTTTGTTTGTGGGGTTCGAGGGAAGATAGAAGTCTGAAAAAAGACAAACACACACTGAAAAGTGAAACAAGTCCTTTTTCTTTAAAACAGTATATTATGCAACAAAATAAAAAAATAAAAGTAAAAGTAAAAGGCAGCAGCGGAGTCGTCGGTCCAGCTGCCGTCCGTCTCCAGAGCTTCGGCGTTTAAGAAAAAAGGATTTAAAAAAAGAACGCCTCAGTAAAATACAGACATCAGCTTCATGTCGATATGAGTTCAACTGCTGGAGGAGAGGGAGGGGGGAGGGAGGGGGGAGGAAACTCTGCTGGTGTCAAAATGTCCACTCCAGGCCTCTGTAGTCCGGAGAGGAAACAGGGAGGATAAACCACTTGGATGAGCACTCGGGGGGGAGCATCGCAGGAAATGATCAGATCCAGATACGCCACGTCGACGTTTGAAGAAAAAAAAAAAAAAAGTAAACCCTCCCGAGTGTCATCAGTGAGGACACGCAGCTGTTTCTTATTCCTTCCAGGACCTCCATCTGTCCCCACAGGCTCTTTGTGTTCGACTCCGAGGCTGCGATGCGTCTCCGGTCGCCATGGAGACGGCAGCCGTCAGGTGTTTTCTTGTTTCCTCCTCCCTCATCAGGACCAGGTAGAAGCCCGGAGGAGGAGGAGGAGGGGGTGCTCCACGTGGTCTGGAGGTCTGCGTGGACCTGCTGATGGGGGAGTCCTGCAGAGAAAACAGATGGTGGCGTGTCAACAGGAAGTAACAAGAAAAGCTGGAAAACAGCAAATCAGAAACACGATCTGAATCTCTCTCCTCATATTTTCATTCTGTTTAACAGCCAGAAATAAAACCTATTAAGTCACACCTGGATCGGGTCCATCGTGGCTTCCTCCATCTCTGTCATTTACTGTTGTACTTAAATACAATTAAATACTTTATTTTGAGTGTACTTTATATTTCTGCTCCTCGGAGATAGAATCAACAAATGTTATGGATAAGCATAAAATCGTTATTGATTTTTGGTGAAATGCAACATTAAAGTGCCGAACACAGTAAAGCATCATTGATTATAATGCAACCTGAACATGAGTATTTTTACTTTTAGTACTTGAAGTATATATTAATGCCGATAGTTTTGTAGTTTCACTGCAGTAAGCAGTATTTCTACACTGTGATATTACTACTTTACTTAAAGGTACGCTGAGTAGGATTTGACGTAAACGTGATAACGGGTCTCCGAACCCTTCGAGTGAGTCATTAAAGTGCTTCTACCACCTCTGGCTACGACCGCAAACTTCACACCAAACACATGGATTCACTTCACTTAAAAACATGACAACATATAAAATGTAAATGCTGCTGTGACTCCGTTTAAGCAAACCTTTTTCCAGAAGAAGCAAATGGATGTGGAGTGGTCATTTCCTGGTGTGTGTGTGTGTGTGTGTGTGTGTGTCGGCTACATGCATGGTCGCCTCAGATCCCAGCTGACAGGTGTATTGTCCCCCCCCCCCCCCCCCCCCCCGAGAGCCCAATAAGCTCAATAATGGGGAAGGAAGAAAACGCTTCTCCTGAAGACCCTTTAATTGTTTTGGGTCCGAGTGATGTTCCCCTCCCCCCCCTTCCTCCCCCATCTCTACACTTCCTTTCTACACATTAACATCCTCTTAATCTCCCCTCCCTCCCCCCTCCCTCCCCCGCTCCAGCTTAATAATGAAAACCGCTTACGGGGTAATTGGACTCCGTGTAATCAAATAAAGAGATGACAGCGTTTCTGCGTCTCCCGCTAACGATCAGCTCGTTAGGCCGAACGTGGAGAGGATCTCAGAGGATTAATTGACCTTTAAATCGGATGGAAATGGCTTAAATTAGCGAGGAGGAGACTAAAGGGAAGGGGGGGGGGACCGAGATGTCTTGTTTTCTGCCATTAAGTCTATGTGCTGTTGTAGTTCTTTAAGTTGCTTTAAAAAAGCTGCGTACTACAATACCAGCTAACTCAAAGCTAACGGCGCTAAACGCAGGGCAGGCCTAAACCTTTTGGGTGCCCGAAGCTGAATTTGAGTTGGGGCCCCCCCTCCCACCACCTGTGCTTGACAATTATTGACGTAATGTCACGCGATAATGTTACATTATAAATTGTATTAATTATGAGATGTATCACAAATCACATATCCTGTGATATTTATCTGAGGGGCCCCATTCAGACATCATTACCCATTTTGAATGATTAAAGGGCCCCTTTTAAATCAGAAGATTTTTTTTTCTAAGCAGCTGCTTAGTTCCCTTATAAGCCCCTGGCTAAGCTAGCGGCTAACACGCGCTAAAAGCAGGCTACGTCAACAGAGTCAAGCTTGGATAACAACACACACAGAGGGAGAGCAACTTCTCTGCTCACAGATCAGATCACTCCCGTTACATCTTTACACAGATAACAGTCGTTTGCTGCTACATTAATGCTCCGAGTGTCGTATTCTGGGACAAGAAGTCCTTAAGGTACTTGAACACATCAGTTCCGTGATGATTATTTGTGTCATCTGAGCTGGAGGCGGGGCATACGTCCATATAGACAAACGACAATGAGTTACCCACTATTGCCTCCCAGATAAGTCGGGTAATAAAACGCCGTCTTGTCCGAGTTCATGACATCATCCAGACGTGACTTTCACCGAGCTGTATTCACTGTCGCTAGCAAGAGACACATCAGCTGGTTTACTATCTACTAGCCTGTATGAAACCCAAAACAATCTATTTTCTTGTAATTTAATTGCAATAAACGCATCAAGATACCATTTTTTAAACGTTAGGCTTCATCACAGATATCGCAAAGGAAGGATGGTGGCGTGGCCCTTTAAGAAAACAACAACCTGACTGGGGTTACTCACGCTGGTTTCCCGGGACACTGGGCGGGTCCTCGGACTGCAGGGTGGTGGTGGTGGTGGTGGTGCTACATGTAGTGCCACTGTCCCTCCACGCCCATGCCCACACCACCCATCGGACCTGCAGACAAACAGGACAACGCTCAGATGGACCTCGTTAAAAACTTAATGTTGGATCATCTCAATCACAAGAGAGTTTTTTGGGAGGGAGGGGCAGGAGGTCAAACGGAGCTTTTCAGAGAGAGAGAGAGAGAGGCTGAGGAGAGCTACTGCAGCATGGCCTGATGGGAAAAATACAACTGGGACCAGATATAGGTCCTCTTTAAGTTCCAATACACGTATTCAAATACTGCACTTAAATATACATTTGAGGTACTTGTACATTACTTGAGTATTTCCATGCTACTTTATACCTCCTCTACTCATCTCAGAGGTAAATACTAATACTTTTTTTACTTCACTATGTTTGTCTGAAAGCTTGTGAAAACCTTGTATCTCCACTTGTGACGAAGGATGAAATGTTTAATTCTCCGTCTTCTTCGGCTAAATAAATAATCGTCACAAAGCCGAAAAACGTTTTTCTGAGCTCACGAAAAGTCGACTTTTTGGAGATACATGGTTCCCACCGGACGGCGACACTTAGTTTAAACTAGTAAAAATGCAACGTACACATCAATGCAGCTGGAATATTAATCCAGAAAAACATCATATTAATAGTAAAACACTGACAGGGAGCGTTTTACTGCTTTAATATCTCCTACTTTGAGTACATTTTGCTGATACAATTTCTACTTAAGTAAGGTTTTGAAAGTATGTACTTGTCGTGGAGTATTTTTGACAGTGTGGTATTAGTACTCTTACTAAAGTACAACAATCTGAATACATCACACCAATACAAACGTCCGTTTATGTCATTTAAGCCTCATATTTGTGCTTAATGCTGATTTAATGCATGAATTAAAATACTCTTAAATGTAAAAGACAAACAGTACAACACAAGGTGTGGTAGTAATAGTGAGTGTGTGTGTGTGTGTGTGTGTGTGTGTGTGTGTTGTGTGTGTGTGTTTACCAGGTGGTCTGATTCCCATGTGTGTCTGTCCGTCCATAACGAAGCCTCCCATTGGCTGACCATCTGGTCCGTACGGTCCTGCATGGCTCACTGTGGACACGGGGGGGGGGGGGGGGGGGGATTATGTTTTTTTAATTATCTCGCTGCCCGCTGTCCCACAGTGATGACATCACTCTCACACTGTGGGGGGGGTTTGACAGCTGCTGTCCGTCACACCACCAAACATTTCCTCGCGGCGTATTTTCCCTGCAGGTGAATATCGAGCTGCTGCAGAGAATCAGGTCGGTTTCATGCACCTGATCTGTGACCTCTGACCTTTGGACCCACAGGGGCAGGTATAGAAAGAAAGGATGAAGACGGCCAGAAACTACATGTGGTGTCAGATATATTTATATCTGATACAGCCGGACATATCTTCCTCCTCTGATCCGCAGAGCTCTCACTCACCAGAGCACCACATGTGGATCAATCCGCCGCTGAAAATAGTCCCCAATGAATGCTCTATTTCCTCCTGTTTGTTTGATTAAAAAAAAAAACTACAGTGAACAGCTGTAAAAAAAACAACGTGTGTGTTTAAAGATCTTCAGCAGGAACCAATGAACTTAAAGCTGAGAGCCGCAGACAGGAAGTGAGGAAGTATTCAGAGGTTATGGGTCGTGTTTACATTTTTCTTTATGTATTAAATATCAGCATGAATTTAAATCTCTCTAAACTTGTTTATGCTGTGGTTTATTTTGCATCTTTGGAGGGCGGAGACGAGGAGGAGGGCGTCGCTCATTAATCAGTGATGAGATGACTTGAAATAAAATGTATCCCCCCCCCTCCCCCAAATTAGCTCCATAAAGTTTCCTCTTTTATCGTTTGTTTTTCTCTCCGATCTACACGCCGACATTCCCAGCATTCAGGTCTTTTAATAGTTTCTCATCTTTTGTGTGGAAGTCAGCTGTGAAGGTAAATGCTAACAAAGCTCCGGGGGAGGGGGGGCAAGAGGCTAGCGGCACTTTACCCTCCCGCTTTAGCCGGGGCTCCTATTTGTTTTAATCCCGGGTTAAAATGTTCAATGGAGTGGTCAGTCAAAGCGATTAGCGTCTTTGTCTGGAGCTAATCCCGCCGGGGCTTTAGAGGCCATTCAATCCCCGAGTTTAAGCTTCTCTGTTTCGCTTTAACACATCGAGGAGCCGAGAGAGCAAAACGACGCAGCGGAGCCGAGGCGGGGGTCAGGAGCCCGTTTACATGCTACTATCCCAGTTATGATGAGGGGCTTCGGAGGGTTCAGATCATGAAGACATAAAAACAACAACAACCTGGTTTCAGGAAGTTTGGATGAACCAAGTTTGACCAGTTTGACTTCATCCGTCTATGTGATGACATCACAGTGAATAAAGCGAGTTCGTTCCACAATACATGGCATCAGAATTTCTTGTAATAAATATCAATTTTAAACCAGAGGAGCTGCTGCTTATTAAACCGGACCAATAATAATGTGTAGTGCTGTGTATAAAAGTACTTTGTAATGATGTATGTATACAATGCTGAGCCATTAGAATACTACTTGTTGACAGATTCATATATTTATAGAACATATTTTACTTATATGCATCACATAATAACATTTAACAAACAAGAAGATTTATATTTGCTTATTATAGGTTGTATTCATGTTAAGGTGGATTTATGGAGATATTTTAATTTTTGGAAGAAAAAAAAGTTTGGGATCAAATCATTTCAGGGACCCCGTGCAGTAACTCTGCAGAGCCTCTAGGGGTCCCGGACCCCCGTTGAAGATCTCTGTTTGTTGAGGAAGGAATTAATTCTACAAACAGTATTATACTAAAAGTATTAGTGAGGTCTAATAGACCTGTAGATCTGCAGAAATACTGGATTTATTCACAATATTTAGACACAAATGAAAAAGAACTAGATGGATAGATGATGTGCTTCAGTCCAATGTTTAATTAAATTTTAATGTCAAAATTATGAATGATTCAGTTCAGCTTTAAGTCATAAACACTTCATACTTGAACAAAAGCTCTGCAGCAGCCAGAGATGTCAAAATACAGATGTACTCTACTCAAGTAGAAGTACACATACTTTTATTCTAGTAAAAGTGAAAAAGTACAGGCAGTATATCTCTATGAAGGACATTTCTACTGGATGCTAATTGAATCTCTCGTCATAAATAATATTTTCTTTTAAGCAATAATTCCCCTCAAACGTGTAGAAAGTACAGATATTTGTTTTTAAATGTAGGGAGTAAAAGTTAAAAATCTATCAAGAATAAATACTCAAGTAAAAGTAAAAATACTGTAAAAATCTATTTGTACTTCGTTACTTCCTACATTTCAATATTTAAAAAATAACTCCATCTTTGGTTTGTAAAAAGCAACAAAACCAGGTCAAATGTGGGATTCAAACAGTTACCATGGCAACGTAGTTCCCCTACGCTATCCAGATATAAAAAATATAAATATAAATATGTGAATCCATGTAAATATTGTTAAAAAGATCTGAACTCGCCTGCTCGGTTGGACTGGTCGATCATGGGCTGAACGATCCGCCGCCTCGCGTTGATGAACCTGAGAACCAGAGGAGAAACGACATTCAACGACATCAAAACGTCCACGTCTGTCGCTACAGTGGGAAATGTAGCAGCTAACGTAGCCGCCGAAAGCTATGCTAAGTAATTTAAAGTTTTAAAAAACTGCGGTGAGTAAGAACGATGGCTAATCTGCAGTTTTTTTATAAATAAAAATGTGATTTAATTAGATAAAAAAAAGAGTAATTTGATTAAATAAAATGAGAATAAATTATTTATTTATTTATTATTTGGCGGGAAGCCAAAAATCGTGATTGCGATTTCTATTGGATTAATTGTGGGAATGACGTGATGTGAATCTCTGAACGTCCGTCGTCACATTTCAGTTTAAACGGCTAAAACCGCTCAGAGCTAACACGGTTAGCTTCTTTGCCGTGTTATTCCACAGATAACACTTTAACACACGGCTTATTAATACAGTGGTGGGGGGGGGGGGGCGGCGGTGCATTCATACATGTCCTCTTCTAAGTACACTCTTGAAAGCCATCATCCTGGTATGCGTGACCTATGACCTGGCACCTTCTGTGACCCCCCCGCCGCCTCCCCTTCTGGAGCGCTCTGGTCTTCCTCAGCTTAAAGCCTTCTGAACCGCCTGTCGACCCCTCCTGACCCGCCCCGGAGTGAAAGCTCTGTGGTTCCCCACTTGATTTATGTCCCCTACAACCCCACCTCCCCACCTCCTCACCTCCCCACCTCCTCACCTCCCCACCTCCGGGGAGGGATGGTTCCATTTCAACTTGTTTGGAAAAAAAAGAGGGAGGACAAGAGGGGGTTACACAAAAAAAAGTGTGTGTGTGTGTGTGTGTGTGTGTGTGTGTGTGTGTTGGGGGGGCTGTTTCCTTTTCAGGAAAACAAAGGCCATAGCAGTCTTTTCAGGGAGTAAAAAAAAGGCAAGCAAGAGGAGGAGGAGGAGGAGGGGGAGGAGATACAGAGAGTAGATCTGAGTCGGCTCACACACTGAATCTACTTTCAGTGAAATATTCGCTGACATATCTGGTCTAATACTGATGGCGTTTCCTCCCCATGAGCTGGTGACGGTTAAATAATTGGACTCTGAGGAAAAATTCCACATGATGCTTTAAAAAGTGAGCCTCTGTTGAAGAAACTTGTTGTCCGCAGGTCAGCGCAGAGACGTGAACTCACGCCGGGCTGAATCAGAAACGCATCGTAGCGGTCTGAGGTCTCCCCGAGCTCTACGACGGTTTTTTATTATCCACGCTAGCCGGACTCCATCCAGAAAACCACGTTTTAAAAGTGATTTGCTCGTCGTCTTGCAGACAAACCTAACAAAGCACGACCTCTGACTTTTTACAAATTGTCGTCATTATGTAGTTCATTCGACATCATTTTTTATCAGTTTATTGCAATTTAATTTTGGGTTCATCGAGCTTTAGTAAACCAGCCGATGCGCATCTTGCTATTCAGAGTGAGTGCAGCTTTTATTTTCTGAAATCTCTCTTCTACGGTCTGAATCCACTTTTCTTCATACATCAGTTGGATCTCGTCTGTAGATCTGATTTTATTATTGCAGGAGCAAATAAATGACGTGTTTATTGCTCATATTTGGACGTTTGGTCCTAAAGTTTTGTGCTAAAGTGACCATCAAACATCACCCTCATGTCCAAACTAGAACAGAAGTGAATCTCTGCCCCTCCTCCAGCCCCTCGCCTCAGGTTGGAGGAGGAGGAGGAGGAGGAGGGGTGTTTGCTCGTCTCCGTACAGTCAGACTACTCTGCTGAGGGTTTCAAACAAAGCTGCTACACAACCACAATCACCAAACACTAACACGCTAACACACTGCTTGTAAAACAGTCCTTAAGCCCCGCCCACCCCGGGTGTCATTCTCAGGTCAGTACGCCCCCCCCCCCCCACCCCTCCACAACGGGTGTGTTTAAATAAACCAGTCCAGCTGTTTGCCATGAAAATGCCATTTACACCAACTGCCTCCACCACACACACACACACACACACACACACCTCATAAATCAACAAACGCAAAGTTTGACATGAAAAAACAGTAAAACGCTAAAATTCTAACGAGACAAAAACTGACAGTTTGACCACCAACAATAATCATATTAATAATAAATACATTTAATTAACATTTAGTTTTCTTTAGACAGGTTTTTTTGTTTTGCCGGTAAACCAAAAATAACAAGTTCAATGTGATAAAAGGTGATGAGGAGGAAGAGTAATGGAGGAGGAGGTAGAAGACAGGATGCTGATAAGAGAGGAGGTGGAGAAGGAGCAGAGGAGGAGGAGAGAAGGGAAACAGAGGAAGAGGAGGAGATGAAACAGAAGAGGAAACAAGACTAAAGGAGGAGAGAAGGGAAACAGAGGAAGAGGAGGAGATGAAACAGAAGAGGAAACAAGACTAAAGGAGGAGAGAAGGAGGCAACAGATGAAGGGAGGAGTGGCGGGGAGGAAGACATGGAGAATAAGGGGAGAGAGGAGGGGGAACAAGGAGAGGATGCAAGGAGAAGAGATAAAAGGAAATGAGGAGAGGAAGAAAGGAGAAGAAATGAAATGAAGGAAGGGAAGGAAACAAGGAGAGAGATGAAAAGAAGCGAAGGAATGCGACAAGGAGAGGAACTAAAAGGACGTCAGGGAAAGACAAACGGAGAGGGAATAAAAAAGGAAGGAAGGGAAGGAAGCAAGGAGAAGACAGGAATAAAGGAAAGGAAATGAAAGGAAGCAAGGGAAGGAAAAAGGGAAGAAAGGAGAGGAAATGAAAGGAAACAAGAAGAGAGCTGAAAAGAAGGGAATGCGCTAAGGAGAGGAAACAAGGAGAGGATATACTGTTTATGAGGAAGCAAGGGAAGGAAACAGGGAGGAGAAAGGAAGAAAGGAGAGGAGAGGAACACATTTAATGAAAAATAGAGAGTAGAAGATTAATGTGAGGAGAAGACTTCATCTGACACACACACACACACACACACACACACACACACACACACACACACACACACACACACACACACACACACACACACACACACACACACACACCAACGCTACGTTTACAGCCTCTCCGACTCTGCTCGTTCACTCCGAAATGTGCCGAATCAGGGAAAAATACTGCAAGCTGCTCCGGAGGCGTTGCCACGGCAACAGCCAAATATTCAGGAGGGCAGCGGGTCTGACTAATGGTCTTCAGAGGCTCCAGTGTATCACCTCACAACCTGCTGTTTAACGAGTCCGAAAGGTGTTTCCACTCACAGCCTGAAGAGACGTGAAATATTCACGCTTTGATTCTTGTGTTTCTGTTTTCATATTTGTAAAACCAAAGAGATGAAAAATAAAATCCATAAAACCTGCGTACGTTTTTAATGACGTTGTGAGATCGAAGCAGCAGCGAGGTTTGGCTGGATTTCTCCTCCTGACCAGCAGCTGTTTAAAAACTGAAACGCGATGCTTGTTTTGTCTGTAACTGTACGGTGATGGAGCCGCTTCGTCGGCCCGGCTGCTCTTAAAAATAATATATATAAGTATGCTCTAATGCAAACATTATATATACACACATTTATATTTAACGCTGTAATGTAGAAATTATATAAAATCATACCTATTCAATGATGCCATGATATATATTTAAAAAAACTCTCTCCTGCTGCTCATAATTCACACAAATGTGAAAAAAGGTGTTTTGACTCAGATTGATTGGTCGACTCAATTAAAAGGTTTGATTCTCTTGTCTGTGTTCACGACGTACGTCATCAATCAAAGACCTCCGTTAAAATATTAAACCATATAGTCCATATTATGGGACATTATGGAGGCATTTTTCAATTATGTGACCTGTCAATCAGCATGTAAGCCCCGCCCCCTAAAGCACCCCCTGCTTTCTGGTCTGGTGGACTCTAAATGGACCATAATGTACTAAATGAACATCATGCTGGATTGAAGAAGACTTGAAACTAGAGATTGAGACCATAAACTCATGTTTACAATGTTTACTGAGATAATACATCAAGAGAGAAGTAGGACCATTTTCTCATAGACTTCTATACAACCAGAGAGGAGTCGCCCCCTGGTGGCCAGCAGAGAGAAGTAGGACCATTTTCTCATAGACTTCTATACAACCAGAGAGGAGTCGCCCCCTGGTGGCCAGCAGAGAGAAGTAGGACCATTTTCTCATAGACTTCTATACAACCAGAGAGCAGTCGCCCCCTGGTGGCCAGCAGAGAGAAGTAGGACCATTTTCTCATAGACTTCTATACAACCAGAGAGGAGTCGCCCCCTGGTGGCCAGCAGAGAGAAGTAGGACCATTTTCTCATAGACTTCTATACAATCAGAGAGGAGTCGCCCCCTGGTGGCCAGCAGAGAGAAGTAGGACCATTTTCTCATAGACTTCTATACAACCAGAGAGGAGTCGCCCCCTGGTGGCCAGCAGAGAGAATGCATGTTTACAGGCACTTCAGCCTCGGCTTCACTCCTCAGAACTGGAGGTTGAACCCTTTTCAAGTCCTACAATCAAAAGGCAGAAGACGTGATATTTGGGTTTCATGCATTTGCGTCCCATCTCCTAGCTACAACGAGTACAACTAGACCTTAACTGATAAACGCTCAATTAGCTGTGGGGACGCCTTGAGAACTTTAACAACATATGAGAAAAACATCGTAGAAGAGACGTGTTAAGACTAATAGTGTGCGTGAGAACGCTTGAAACTCGCTGACGTTTCCATGTCTATATCGGTAAACAAGACACACCAGCAACCCTCCTCGAGGTCTCTACCTCCACCCTCCCAGCTCCAATTAACTCTCCAATTAACCGCCTCCCCCCACCCCCTGTATCTGGGGATATTTGGAGACCCCCACAGGAAATAATCCAAACCATTAGATGGCTTCCTCGCCGACTCACCAGTTGTTGACCTGCAGGATTGTGAGGCCGGTGTCCTGGGCCAGCTGCTTCTTCTGCTCCTCCGACGGGTACGGGTGCTGCAGAGGGACAAAACACAGAGACGTCAGACATCACAGCTTTCCTCTTCTTCCTGTTTTCAGTGTGCCAGCCTCAAAGCTGCTAATTAGCGTTAAAGAAGGGGGGGGCTAGCCTCATTAAGGGGATATGAAATGGAGCATAATTAATGGGAGAAATGGTGAGCCAATTAGAGAGGGAAGCCAAGTGGAGAGAGAGACCCGTTAATTAGTGTGTGTGTGTGTGTGTGTGTGTGTGTGTGTGTGCGATGCTGTTGTTTTACTATCTCTGTGGGGACTGTGAGGACATTTATTGTCCCCCTAAATTATAGTTGAAATCAATGGATTGATCAAATTGATCAGAAAATCAAATGGGCAACATTCCGATCATTACTGAACCGTTCCGTGTGTTTGTGTTTTACGTGATAATGAATGATAATGAGTGTTTTTTGTCTGATAAGAAGCTGCGAACAATAAATAATGTTTCACAGCAAACAGCTGGCAGCGACTGAGTTTTGCTTCACACGGCGACTGAGAGCAGCTGTTGCCGCTGATCGTCCGCGGCAACGCCCCTATCCGACCCCCGATAGCTTCCAGGAGCCGCTTTCGCCCCGATGCAACAGTTCACACTCGTTAAACTCACAAACACACGGCGGCCAGGTGGTTAAGTTCATACGACTGTTCATGAGTTTGAATATGTAACTGAAATCACCTTTAAATAATCATTAAATTACTGCTTACACTTAAATAAGTCTTTATTAATAAACTGAATATTTTGTGGGGGTTTTGGTCACAATATCAGATTATCACTACATGATTATTACGGATTCACCATAAATATATCATCACAATATTTATATAAACAGACACAATCTGAGAGATGAAGTCACAATGCCATCAATCAAATCCACCTTTATCTGTGATTATTGGTCATCACTGTCTCTTATTTTGGTAAATTAATTGAAACATAACTAACCATGTGTGTATAAAAGAATAATTTGAGCGTCGCTGGATCATAAGTGTATTATGAACATCTATAGCTTTATTTGATTTTCTAAATATCACAGTTATTGTCAATATTGGGGTATTGACAAAAAAAAAGAAAAACACTTTTTTTTTTAAATCATCCTTGAAATTAGTTTTTGGGAGACTTTCTCCTTTTCAGATGAAAATATTCTTGCAGGAAGAATCAAACTGAAGTGTTGTCACTCAAAAAAAGTCATACGTTTATGACTATTTTAACGCTTTAGAAAGGTGGAGTACAATATTCATAACTACGTTTTCGTTATCGTGTGAAAGGCATCAGAGGAAACAGGAACTCTCACATCGCTACCCAAGAACTCGCCAGCCAATCAAACGGCCTCGGGGCCGACCCCAGAAGACTCGCCACATGTCTCTGCGTCTTTGATGTCTTCGTCCCTCCGCCCCCTTGATCCGATAACAGGTAATTGGCTGAAACTGCGTCTAATTTGCCACAAAGAGCGATAATCACGAGGTTGTTTTCGCGGTATTCTCCAGGAGGGAGGGAGGGGGCGGGGCTTCCATTGTTTGACTTCAAAAACGGGGAACTAATGTCAGAGTTTCAAACTCAGGGTTTTAATCTGAAGCCACCTGCTCGTTGTGAGATTATAATCCCGTTGGCAGGGGAGCAGCTTGCAGCATGACGAGCAGTGCCGGTCAGAGGCTGGTCTGGAATCAGTCCCATCAGTCCAAACGCCCGCCTCGCTGTGAAGGTAGCGCTCATCTGAATAATGTCATTATGAGCGTGTATGTGATCCATGATTGTGAGGTGTAAGTGTAGAGTTTATAGGGTTTGAGCGGAACAAATGAGGCTAGAGGCCCAGGCTGGGAGGGGAAGGGGGACACGGGAAAACCGGAACCAGCAGACTGTCAGACCCAGTGAAGCAAGAGGGCTGCGAAAAAAAAAAAATAAAAACCGCCCAATTTTGGCAGCAACCTCCGGTTCTGAGAAGTGAAGAACTTCAACTTGCATTCTCTCTGGTGACCATCGGGGGGCGCCTCCTCTGGTTGAAAAGGCTCGGGG